>KN050078.1:986-78116 GCA_000743315.1 Lignosus rhinocerotis TM02 | reverse complement strand
GGCGACTAGAGGCAACAAGCTGGCCAACGGCGGCGGAAACGTCGAACCCGGCACTGGAGTCTATGAAGCGGTCGACCACGGACAACCTGCCCTGCGTGACCGTTCCAGTCTTGTCCAGCACGACGTGGGTGACCTTGCGCGCCTGTTCGATCGTAGACGCCGCCTTGAATACCAGCCCGAGCTTTGCGCCCACCCCCCCAGCGATGAGAATGACCATAGGCACCGCCAGCCCGATCGCGCACGGGCATGAGACCGCCAGGACGGAAATGGCATAGGTGAGCGCCGCGACGGCCGCGTCGCCTCTGGATTGATGCCGAACGGCGATCCCGACGGCCATCCACACTGCAAATGTGACACCCGCGAGCACGAGGACGACGGGGACAAACCAGCCGCAGACCCAGTCGACGATCTCTTGCACGCGGGCACGGGAGAACCGCGCGTCGTCGACCATCTTCGCGATATCGCTGATAGTGTTCTCCCCGGGGAGACGGGCCACCTTGATGAGGAGCGTACTAGGCCCGTTGAGCGTCCCTGCAATGACCATACTTCCAGGAACCTTCTCGACGGGGCGTGACTCGCCTGTCATCATCGACTCGTCGACCGTGCTGCTCCCTGTAACAACCTCGCCGTCGGTGATGATGGCCGAGTCGGGCAGCACTTTGAACGTATCATCGTAGTGAAGGAGGCGAACATCGACCTCACACTCGCTGCCATCAGTAAGCACGACACATGCGGTGCGCTCTTGGAGCGAGCGGATAGAGATGGCTTCGATGGCGCGCTGCCGGGCAATGGCGCTAACGACCTGACCGACCATGATGAGAGTGACGAGCAAGGTACTCGTCTCGAAGAACTCCCCTGTCGCAAGTGGCTGGCCAGTCATGTCGAATGCAAACGCGACGACCGAGTACACATATGCCGCCGTGGTGCTCAACACAATCAGCATCTCTGTTTCGACCAGACGGTAGAGCACCAGACTCTTCACGGAGCTCACGTAAAACGGTCCGGTGATCACGAGCTGAACAATGGTGGCGAGCACAAGACAGGCGATGGCGTACGCGTGAGGGTGGGGAGGGAGCGGTGCCCATGTCATCACCAGGACTGGGATCGTGAGGATGGCGGATAACGCAGCGCGTAGCGACAGCGTACGGATATGTTTCGCACCGGCCAGGAGGGCAGGGTCAGGCGGCTCTGGCGCGAGAATGGGAGAAAACGAGGCGTAGAACGTCAGCACGTTGCGCGCGCTTATGACGTTCGGGTCGTAGGTAACGAGCAGATTGTCCTTGTCAGCCCGAACGATTGCTTCAACACCCAGGGGACCATCCATCGCCATGAACTTTTCCTGCAAGGGTTGGGCGACGGTGAGGAGCAGCTCACGAGTGGACCCCGCCTTCATGACCTCGACAGAGAAGCCAGAACGCTTCTCGATGAGCTGGACAAGAGATACGACATCCGTTATGTCGCTGTCAAAGTCGAATTCGGCACGACAAAGAACGAGGCTGGTCTTGACATTGCCAATGGTCGGAATGCCACGGAGAATGCGTGTGAGCTTGTTCTCGCATCCTGTGCAAGTCATGCCTTTGATAGCGAGAACCACATGATCGGTAAAAGTACCGACAGCTTTCTCAATGTCGACGGTGACATGCTCGCTTTTTTCGTCGCGAGCGCTGGCGCTCTCGTCGCACGAGCCTGCACCACAACAATCGCCCCGGCAGCAAGAATCGACAGAAGGGCGGGATCGCGACCCCTTGGCACTAAGTGACCTCGCGTCGACATGGCCTCGATAAGGGACGCTCTTAATGCTCAGAGCTGGACCACCACAGTCGCTCTTGCCGCAACACGAATGGATGGAACCAGATCGGGGGCTCTCGGAAGATGTACGTCCAGGGAATATCAGCCGTGCGCTGCGGGTGGTCGAATTAGAACGGGCGACAGCTTTACCGGCGAGTCCGGCGGGAGTGCAGCAGGTGCTAAGTCCCCGTGCGAGGAGGGCCTTGCAGATGCATCCGAAGGCGGCGAGCGTGTCATTGTAACGGCTGCGTGCGATAGTACGATGCTCCCCACATGCTTGCTTGGGAGGGAATGATTGCGTCTTTCCCACGGATCGCTTGCGCAAGCCAGCATGCTCGCAACCGGCGGCGGGGATGGCGGAAGGAAGGGGGGTCGATTCGCCTTCCATCTTTCGGTGTTCAACGTCGTGCTTCACTTTTTCTTCCGAAGTGCCGCAGCATGTGCAGTCCGAGGTGGCAGCTTGGTGTGTATGAGGACGGGGTAGAGGAACAAGGACGCTGTCAGAATGCCCACCATCCTCACCACTGTCTCCGCAGCATGAAGCGCCATCGCCGCAGTGGGCAGACACATCGCGATCTTCGTCATGAAGATGGGCTTCGTCGTCGGCACAAATGACGCGAGCAAGCTCGTCGAAGCACGCATCTGAGCAGCGACAGCATGAGCCGAAGAGGAACGACAAGAGAAAGAGACACAGCCTACTCACCGTCACACCCACAGGCGGACCCCTCGCAGCAGCCAGTTTCGACTATACTCTTGTTATCTTTGATAGAGACGTGGGACGCCTGGTTAAGGCTTCGAGCTTCAGTGTCGTTACCACAGTCCGAGTCATTGCAGCAACCACCCATGGTCGTAGTCGAGGGTCAAGCGGGACTTATCGGGAAGATGTCGGCCGAGAACTGGACCGAAAAGAGGTTTGTATATGTAGGTGTAAGTGAGGATGCCTAGAACGCAGAGATGGAACCGAGACAGGCGCACGGACCATGTAGGGACAGCGGCGCGAGGACATCGCGAGAAGCCGGGTATTCCCACCAGCGCTGAGTCATCGGTACGGCCGCGAAGTGACCTGCGACGGGCAAACCAAGCTGAGAGTGACGGAGATGAGCAGGAGAAGGCATTATGAGACAAAGGGACATCGTACAACATTGACACTGCAGAGCCTGCTCCATGAGGCTAGCGAGCGTTGTAGTGGTGCACAACCGGCATGGCTCATTGGCGATTTTCGCTCAACAAGACCATCATCGCACGACGCACATCGTTGGACTCACTGAAAAGGCAACGGCACAGATAGATGGGGGAAGCAGTCGGGGGAGAGGGTAAGGCAAGAAGAGACTGGTGAACACCCGAGTTTGACGAATATATGTAGCCGTAACTGGTGCGGTACTCCTCCAAGCTACAAGCGCCCTCTAGCCGGCACCAGAGCTAACTCTCTCAACACTCAATTCTAGATCTCTTTCAACCTTGCCGATAGCAAGACTTCCACAGACTCAAGTACTCATGTACATGCCTGGAATTCGAGCACACTTGCTCATATATAACTTTGGAGCTGAGAATTACTGGAGCCAAGAGACTAGATCTGGGGAAGTGAGATCGCGATAGCATGCTCCTAAGATTGCTAACTGCTGTACAATACTCGACACGAGATGCTCTCAATGGTTCAATCGTTTTCAATCATTGTGGAACGTGTTCCAGGACGGACTGAGAGTTTGGATGGATACAACGTTCGTTATCGCAAAGATCCCAGTATTGTGCGATTTATGGGCGTCAACGGAGTGAGATGCGCACGTGTAAGCGGCTGAGTATGACGGCGCCGATGGGTGCAACTCGACTCAGACAGTGTCAGACCAACTCACCTCCCTCCTCGACCACCCGAATCTAACTTATTCCTCTTTGCCTTTGACCCACCATTGTAACCTGCGAATCCACCATCGCGGTCCCCAGTAATTCCCGACCGTCTATAAGCACCCGTTCGCTGTACTCTAGGCTTATCGTTGCGCCCCGCCTCCGCGCGCGACACGTCCTACGAACAGCTCGACCGTTCAGGGAGTCGTTAGGACTCCTGGTCGTTGTTCGTCCTCAGCCCACATCGCATGACCGCTCTCCATGCCTATTTCCACCAACGCAACCAGCAGGCCTTCCAGCGTCTGCTGGACCCCGGTCGGAGTCAGCACTCGCACTCTGGCGGCGGTCTCAGCATCAGCGGAGGCAAATCCTGGTCGCGCCCCAGTCCGCTGAGCTCCGCGCCCTCATGCGATGTCAACGCGCGCGATTACTTGGGTAGGACCGTCCTTCACCTCGCTGCCTCGTCTCAGGACCCTTCTTCGACGGAGTTCGTCCGCCTACTTCTCGCGCATCCGACTATCAACGTCAACATCGTTGATGCGGAGAGCCATTGGACACCTCTCCACCGCGCACTCTATCATGGCAATCTTGCGACAGCTCTGCTTCTCCTCCAAAGGTCCGAAATTGACACTTTGGCCCGTGACATCGAAGGATACACCCCGTTTGACCTGTGGAATTCCACAATTGAAGGGACCATACCAGAGCATAGCGCAGATTGTGGTGAGGAGCTCTACACTCAATTGAAGGGACCATACCAGACCATAGCGCAGATCGTGGTGAGGAGCTCTACACCTGGGGATCCAACAGAAATGCCGCGCTTGGTGTCGGAGATGGCGATGACAGAGCTTGTCCGGAGTTAGTCTCGTTGCGCTATAGCGCGGTGTCCGAGAAGGACAGTCTTGACGCTCGGTTCACGCCTATCCGAGTCCGCCGAATCGCAATGTCAAGGTTGCATACTGGTGAGTTCAAAGTTGCACGACTTTCTCGTTCTATCATGACCGCTTCCTCAGTCATTGTAACCGATGAGCCTCGAGCGAATCTCCGCGTATGCGGATTTGGAAGTGGAGGACGGTATGTGTTCCTTTCCCAGAGCCCCGCGACCTATCTCTAGGCCCTCATATTCACGCTGGCTAGGCTGGGTCCCGGTCAGCACACGCAATACGCCCCTATACCCATTCCAGGATTCAATCATACCGTCACAGCCGTGGCGGTTGGTCAAGATCACACTCTTGCCCTCACAAAGGGTGGTGAAGTGTATAGCTGGGGTCTCAACAGGTTCTTCCAGCTCGGATACACAGTAGAGACTACTACTGGTGGTCGCGTCGAGGAACCCATCCAATCGACACCTCGGAAGATTGTGGGAGCCATCAAGAATCGAACTGTCGTTGGAGTTGCGGCTTGTAAGACCGCATCGGCTTGTTGGACGGAAGATGCAGTCTTTACATGGGGAACGAACAATGGGCAACTTGGTAGGTCACTAATCCGGTGGCTGGAGACGGTCAATTCTCACTTAGATGCCAGGATATGACCGCTCGGCACACCCCATCCAGATCGTACCGCGTGTTGTGACCAAAGTCAACAGACCCGTGCTTTCGGTCACAATTACAGTGAATATGTTCATATCAATGTCAGTTCCTTTTTGACTTTTTGTAGGACTCTGCCCTGGCCTGTCTGCTAGAAACACAGGAGGTTTTCTGTCTCTGGAACGACGGCCATTACAAAGTCAAGTAAGTATCCCTCAACCCCAACCCCCCCACAATCACTTTGCATGCTGATGGGTCTCCTTGAAGCTTCCCGGTATACACTTTCCCTTCTGTATTCGCCGCCTACCGTCCTCCGCATGCGGCGAACAGGAACAGTGCCAGCATCGACAAGATCACGAGCTGCGAGGACACGTTTGCTGCCTTATCGTCGAGCGGGGAACTATTCACGTTCTCTCTGCCGTCGCCCCCCGATGGTGGTTCGAGTACGAACAAATCACGGTTTAACGTACGGCCCCAGCGTGTCTGGGCTTTGCGCAAGCAGTTCAGTGCTGTTAGGGTGGGGATTTCCAGACCATTCAGTGACCAAGTCAGCGCTCACAAGCTGCTCACCAGGACGTCGCACTTGGTGTGGATGGGTCCATCATCATCTGCACCGAGTCTGGTCACGTCTTCGTGCGGTCGCGAAACTTAAAGGCTGGACAAGGCTCCTCCACCAAGGCCTTCAAGTTTCAGCGCGTGCCGTTTATTCAGCGCGTCACACAGGTCTGCGCAAACGCCACAGGCGCTTTTGCTGCTTTGCGCATGGACTGGGTTCCTGAGGAGGTGAAGGTGGTTGGTAACCGTCTGCCTCAGGACCTCGCAAGCATTCAACCGTACCTCCGCCTGAAGTGGGACAAGGAAGATGAGGACTCGTCGACCGCTACAGCTAACCCCTCATCAGAACTGGACTCAAAGTCGGATGAGGAAGATGGGGAGGATGAGGACGTGCAGGGCGACGTAAGGCAGTTGAAGGCGCTCTGTTCTATCATTGTTCAGCTCAGGGAGGCCAAGAAGGCAGCCGATGGGGCCAGTCTCAATCCGACCGATATGCCATATGACGCAGACCTTGTCGTCCACGTGCAGTCTACCGGAATTGAGCTCCCAGCCCATCGCGTCGTCCTCGCTGCACGGTCCCCAATGCTTTCTCAGGTTCTATCAGAGGGCAAGACCGCTCGCGACGCCCAATCCAACGTCACAGTTCAAGGGCATCTCAGCAAGGCCGCCTCGCAACAAGTCGCGAAAGTCACGTTCGCAGGGTGTAATCCTCTTTCCGTCCTGATCTTCCTGACGTATCTCTACTCCGACGAACTCTTAGCGGTGTGGGACCCCAGGATCGGGCTTGCAGTGCAGAACCAGCTCGGGCGGCTGAAGGTCAGGCCTCCGCAACTCAAGAGCGAGCTACACGCTCTGGCCTCCCTTTTGGAACTACCTGCTCTCTCTGAGGTGCTGGATGCGCCTGTGAAGCGCACCCCGAAGCCAACGCTCGCAGGCGACATGCAACGACTTTTTTCTCGCAACCAGGCGGAGGGCACTGGGGCGCGTGCTCGACGGCCTCTCGCGCCTGACGTCGTCCTTCAGCTCGCGGATCGAGAAGTGTCATGTCACTCGGTTCTGCTCCGGTCCCGGTCGCCGTTCTTCGCCGCTTTCTTTGATGACAAGGACTGGACGAGCAAGCGATGGACTCCCGAAGGCGCGGTAATCGTTAACCTCAAGCACATGAAGTGGCGCGCTGTAGAGCCGGTTCTCAGGTACCTCTGCTGTGGTGGCGATAAGGAAATCTTCGATGTTGTTGAGGATATTCGCTCAGCTGAAGAGCTCATTGATCTCCTGTTTGAGGTCATGGCGGTTGCGGTCAGTAATCTTGCGGTATGTACATGGTCTCTCCAACTAACGGCTGTGACAGAACGAGCTGCACATCGATCGCCTGATGCTCATATGTTCGTGGGTTATCATGAAGCGCGTCTGGATCACTAACGTGTGCTCCGTCTTGACGGATGCGACCCATTACCATGCGAACGCGCTTATTCGACTGCTTCAAGAGTACATGGCGATCAACATGGAGGTCTTTCTTGAAGGTCGCATGCTCGAAGACCTTGCACCTGATCTCATCAAACAGCTTTCTGCGTTCATGAGGGCGCAACAGGCACTAAAATATCCTGTGTCTCGCTCTACGCGCATAGTAGACAAAGCAATGGAGACTTGGGGTGACTGGCTTGCGCTTCAGGACATTCCACAGCCACTCGTGCCCTCGTTTCGTCCGGGAGCGTTCAAGGATTCGTCGAAGCTGTCGCCACCAGGGCCCAGCAAGCGTACGAATAGGCAGTCGAACGTGTCGGCGCCCAACAGCCCCATGTTGCGCCCAACGTTCAGCACACGTCCCGTAGCAGCAGGCATCCCAGATGATGAGATGTTCATGATGGATGAGCCCGAGCCTCCTGCACCCGGCGCAATCACGCCTGTAGCTGCCCCAGGGCCGCCATCGCGCGTCCCAAGCGGGAGCGAATCTCTTGCACGCCCGCTCAGCGGCTGGAAGACCATAATGTCCGCCCCGAAAGTCGATATGAAGGCCATCATGGCTGAGGATTCCTCGCCCAAGGTGGGATCTGGAAGACCTATCGCAGCCCCAGCGCGTGTCCCGGAACCTCCCCGAGGCACTCCCCCTCGCTCGTCTTTGGAGACACCCCTCAAGGGTGGACCGATACCCCGGGTTCCTTCAGGCTCGTCGTGGAGAGTTGTTCAGCCTACCACTACTGCACCCATCGCGGCGCTGCCAACGAGCACCTCGGCTGCCCATTCTCCCGGCAAAGACGGACGGCCGCAGCCCAGCACTACGTCTCCCGCATCCGGCCCTCCAGGTCCGTCGACCGCCCCTCGTTCTCAGCCGAGTACGCCTCGCAAGCCCACCGCACCAGGTTTGGGACCGGTGTTCACGCCGACGAGGCAAGCTTCGGCATCTGGGAGCTCCTCGATCCACCGCGTATCGTAAGTCCTGGTTGTAAGCATGTCTGTTCTGGCCAACCTCTGACCACCTATCTCGTCAGGAGCGGAAACGTATGGACGCCCCCGCCCGTCCAGCCCGTCGTCCAGTCATCCTCCCCCGGTTCCGCCATCTCGTTCGCTGCCATCCAGCGCTCCCAGGCCCAGCAGGACGCCCCGCCCGCGAAAGACAAGCGCTCGCTCGTCGAGATTCAGAAGGAAGAGCGCGAACGCCAGGTCGAGCAGGACTTCCTCCGCTGGTGGGCCGCCGAGGAGGAGCGGCTCAAGGCGGAGGAACTGGCTACGAATGCGCTCCTCGCAGAGCCGGCGAAGAACACGAAGAAGGCGAGAAGCGGCCAGAAGGGCAAGGCGCAGAGGGGAGCGGCGGCGAAGGGCGGCGCTGGGGATGCACCGAAGCAGGCTCGTGAGAAGCATGTTCAAGGTCATGGTCAGGGACAAGGCCAACCGAAGGGACAGGGTGGGAAGCCGCGGAGGGGACGGCCTGCGCAGGCTTCGGGCAGAGATGATACGCGCAAGCCGGACCTACCAGCACAGGTATGAATACGACCGTGTCTTTGCTCACATGTGTAGGCTTCAACTATCCTTGACCCGCTACGTATCTATGTCCAACTTCCTGTTGTAGTGTCTGTCACCGTTAACATCTATGGGTCGACCATAACATGGAACTAGAGTAGAATTATCCGCATCTGTAGAGAACAGTATGTATACGCCTATCAGTCTCGTAGTATGTTCAGTATGCATATGCCAGAATACACGTTTTGTTTGTGTCGTGGCGAGCTGGCAGCCTAGAATTCGACGGCGGGTTGGTTAACCGACGTGATCTTTTTACTCGCAACCCACTGATATTTCTTTCAAACTTTCGCTGCGATTATGACAAAACACAACTCACTGTGGTCCCAAATTTCCGTCTCGAAATTGGAATCCTCTACTTTGCACCCATCCTCTAGCCGACGACCAACTGGAGAGAAGAGTGAGCTCTCGAGCTCCGGTACCAGGCATGTACTATTGAGTAATACATCTTCGTAAACGTCGACGTCAACACAGAAGTACAAAGCCTGATTATAGGCACCCCCTGCCAACACTTGATTGTCTTTCACGCGCTCTCCAACGGGCCACCACTGCATCCCAAAACCAAGTTCACCAATATGTTGCTCAAAGCAGGGGCCAAGCAGGACGGTGGGCAATCTAGAACTACACATTGAGATAGCAGAAGACTAGTACGGGTACTTTCAACGACAATTCTGGGTGCACATGCCACGCAATGGCGGGAACACTGGGAATTACTGGGTACTGGGAGCCTGGTGATCGGTGGCGGGTGGACCGAACTGAACTGAGCGAGGTATGTACTAGTTCTAGCCTAGTAGGAGGTGAACAGGACCGGCGAGAGTGGGGCATCGAGATCCACATCATAGATAGATACATGAGGAGCAGATCACTCGTCTTTGAAAGATCATCGAAAACCGGAATATCTGGGGAGGGCGCGGAAGAATGGATGACGACAGTGCGGGGCACGGGTGCGGGTACGGGTACGGATGCGGGGTGCGGGTACAGTAGTAGTCGGGGTTCCAGACAAGCGGTGTCGAATTCCGTGCGTTGTGGTAGGCGATGCGTGGGTTGCGATAGCTAGCGTAGCAGGTGAGGAGGAGACGCGATGTTGTGGTTGTAAGATCATGTCCAATCCGGATAAGCAAGCAGAGAGGAAGCCAGACTAGGAGACGTAAGGAGTTGTTCATGTAAGGCACAAGGGAGATGGTGCTAGGCACCTATCCAAATCGGCTCGGACTCCGGGGCCGAAGCGTCACATCAGATATCGAAAATGTCGTTGGTAAACAGTGAACCGGGAAGGATGCTCTTGAGCCTTGAGGGAAGGGGAAAGAGAGAGCGACCGGAGATCGGCCCAGATACTCAGTGTGCAGCCTGCAAGTGTATATAGTCCGGGTCATCGCCGCCGGTGCTCTCCTCTTCATCTTCTGTCACACCTCTAGACCTCCTCACCCGTCGATGTCCATCCCTACTTCATGCTCTTCCTGCTTTATGCGTTTCGTAGGCAGCCCTCCGGAACCGGCCAGCCCGGCCAACGCCGTCGCAGCAACCACGGCGGGATCGCCTTCGTCGCTCTCGCTCCGCCTCTTTTCGCCTCGGGCTGGTCCACTCACTCCAGAATCCCCTTCAGGAGGAAGACTGAAGAGCGCGCTCTTCGGTGTCGCGTAGCGCGAGCCTGCGTCGGAATGGTTGGAGGACAAGGTCAGCTTATCGAAACTAGCGGCCGCACCACCAGCTGGCGACGGTGCGTCGTAGGGAGGAGCCATGTTGAGAGGCCCGGGGAACGCAGGCGGGATTCCAGTCAAAGAACCCGTGCTGGACGAGCGGGGAAGGCCGTAGAAAGGGGTGGAATACCCGGACCCGGGTGCCGTACTCGGCGTGGTGGGAGTCAGCGGGGCAAATGGCGAGAGAGGAGACGAAGGTGAGTGCGTATGTGACCTGTGTTCATGTGCGCGAGGAAGAGGGAAAGGAGGGAGGTGAGTATCGCGGAAATTGAGCATAGGATCATTATCAGGGTCAACTTCAGCATTGCCGTTTGGCCCCCGTTGGAGGCCAACAACGCGAAGACGTTCAACCCAGCTGTGCGTGAGAACAGTCATCAACACAATGCAAATATCGGAGATGGGGAAGCATGCTAACATGTCGGCCCGCTCCAAACTATCCTTGAAGACACTGGTCACACTACGCAGCATGTCCAAGCTCTCCGTGGCCAAAGTCAGGATCTTCTGCGCAGCTTGTGTGGCACCATCGACGGTCGGAGGCGTCCCACCAGTTGGAGCGGTACTCGTCTGTCTCGATTGTGCATGTGCCCTGCTCGACCCACGAACAGGGGATGTCGCGCGGGAAGCGGGGCGCGATCGAGGAGAGGGGCCGGCCTCGCCGGGGCCGTAACTATAAGGAGCTGCCCCACGATGTCTTCCCCTCGCCGAACTGGAAGGGGTCGCAGTGCTCTCTCCACGAGCGTCGTGTCCGGAGCCTGTTGCAGGTGGCGGCCCTTCTACGCCAACCCCAGACGCCGCCGCCCATCTCCTGGGGAGGTGGAGGATGAATGAACGCACGCGAGAGCGTGCTGGTTCAGGAAGTGCGCCACCTGCGTAACGACTGACAACCTCCACGACCTGGCGGATCGTGTCCACGACATCACGCTTCGCCGTTTGCAATGTGCGTAGGTGCTGTGGTGAAACAGGTGACGAGCTGCCGTTGGGCTGCAATGAGACGATGAAATTGCGGAGGACTAGGATCTGAGCATCGATCTGGGCCGTGGCGTACTAGATGAATGCACAATGTAAGCTTAAGACTGATGGACAAACAAAATTGCGCACCTGCAGCCACTGCAAGCAATACTTCAATCTCCGCATGCTCTCCTCGCTGAGAGCAGCGCTGATGCCGCCAGCTTCGAGAAAGACTGCCTGCCATCTACTCCGCTGTGCGACCTGTTGGCTCTCCTGCGCATCTGCATGCTGTGTCAATGTCGAAGCTGGCGGAAGGGTAGGCTTCTCAGGCTGAGAGCTTGTGGACGAGTGCGGTGTAGGTGTCCGGCTTTCAACAATGCCATTGGTGTGTCCAGGGGATGTCGCTGCGGACGGTACAGTCGATGTCAGCGACCGTTGTGACTAGACGGTTTGATTGGTTGATGACTCGCCTTCTCTTGATTGTAGAGCGTCTTCCCTTGTCCTTTCGCTTGATGAACTATCCCTACAAGTCATAGAAATATCCCTGTCCTCCCAAGGGCGCCTTGGCTCCGGAACATCGACGGATTCACTTCGTGTCCTGTCCTGGCTGGAGGTGCGGCGTGCATAGCTGCCAAACTACGAATTGAAACGGCGTCAGCACCAGAGTTGTTAGACAGCTGTTGCGCATGAAACTAGGTACACAGGTGAATTAGAGGCGCGTCAGGGGAGCTGGAGGCGGGCCGTCCAGGAAGAGAATGAGATCCCCTAAACGTCCACCGACTGGCCGGATATGGCAGGCATATAATTGGCACAGCTTGGGAAATGAAGCTGAACTGTGATCCCAGGTTGACCGGTAGACTGGACAGTGATAGTCCCCAGACGTCATGCCGTCCCTGTTTTGGACGCGCCAGATAGCGTTTGAAGGCGGTGGGAGCGTCACCAGCCTCGCGCTGCCTGCAAGGCCTCGCAGCATCGCCAGATGACCTCCGCCGCAGCGAAAGAAGCAAGGTGATAGCGAGGAAGATGGCCAGCATGGCCGTGCAGGACGGGCAGGGACGAACGAGGAAGGAGCCGGGAGAAGAAACGCACCCTATCCAGCTGCCTGCACGCAAACTCATCCAGTTGCCCCACCGGGAGACGGTCAATCACTGGCCGTGAGATGGACTTCATTGAGGACTCCATCATCTCCGCGCCATACTGCGGAACCGTTCACCAAGAAACGGATGGCAAAAAATTCACAGAAGGCGCCGTGCATTTTCCGGGGCATTCGGAGATCGGAAATTCAGTCAGTGAGCGAGATAGCACAGGGGACAAAGACACAGAGGGAGACGCACCTTGACTACTCGCGAGCTCGCCTTGCTCTGCTCGTACGCGCGGAGCGCGGTGCCCACCAGTGGAAGGTTGGACACGCGCGACAAAGACTTCCACTCCTCACACTCTCGATCCCTAGCGCCCTCGGTCTGCGCTGTCTCCCTTTTTCGCTCCTCTTCCTCCTCGCAAAGATCCTCGTACATCAGTGATGGAGAAGGGAGCGATGGCGAGGATGTTGCCGAGGTTACGGAGAGCGCGGGTGTCGTCTGGAACGCTGCATAGGACGCCGTTTGTCAAGATCAAAAGTTTGGGGTAAGAGTCTATACGCACAGGTCGAAGGGGACGAGCCGTTCTGTGTGCTGTTGCGCATGTCTCCGAGGGCGCGCACCGCGATGCGGACAGACTCATCCTGGTCAGCAAGTGCCATGTACGTTGGCGGACGGGCGAGGGCGGGATGACGGGAACAGGGACGAGGAATAAAGGGTCGGGTAAGTGATTGGAGAGCAGGAAAGGGAGCAGCCGTGGACGCTGGGCAAGGATGTCTCTCGCCTTTGGGGATCCAAGAAGCACATGAAATCCTCCTTTCACGTGCGTCCGCCACACAATTCAAATCTTATCGAGACGCCCACTCGCCTCGTGTTTCCCACGCTGAGCTCTTTGCGGGCTTTGAGAGCGCACTCGGCCTTGCGAAGTCCATGTCAAGTGAGCACAACGTGGGATTCAGGAGATAATAAATGTGCTCTACACTACCCACACAGACACCATATACATACATGCATAATAGAAATCCGGACGCAACGGAAAGCCTATAAAATACCCAACGGTCCGCCCAAACCATGCACGACAGCGAGAACATGAGACAGACAGAATGAGTAGAGAGGTTATGCACATTTTGCAACGGACGACGAGTCCACATACCACATATCCCATACCATGCAGGCACAGTCCGCGCGTACCCGCGTGTTCACCAACACGCTCAGCTCATTCGCGTGCAGCAGCAGCTGGCGGAGCAGGCGGCGCGACATGCCACACCGACGCACCCGTACCCTCCCTATTCCCCTTCTCTTGCCTCCCCAACGGCACGCTTGCCAAAGACCCTTCTGCCTGTTCTGGCTGCCCCTGCTGCTGTCCCTGAGAGGGGGACTGCTGCTGGGATTGGGCCTGCGGAGCCTGTGGAGTGTCTTGAGACGACGTCCCACCGGCTGCGCGCATCTCATCCAATCCACGTTTAACGCCGGCCATGATCCTGTCCGTCCTTTCCAAAACGCTCTCCAGACGTCTACGTTCCTCCGAAAGGAGACGGTAGTGATGCTCGAGGTCGGCGATGCTTGGGATCGGCGATACACCTTCCATGAGCTGAGGAGCAGCAGCCGCACTGCTATGGTAGAACGACGGCCCAACGTGACCGAAGGGTGGTGGGGCGTGTGCGGGAATATGAAGGGGAGGGGGGATACCGTAGGGCGCACCCGGGGGAGCGTTCATGGCATGACCCGCGATAGGCGAGTGCGTCCTGCTCGGGACCCCAGGTCCCATGGGAACATTGCCCTGTGCCGACCCAGAACGGATGTAACTCGGCGGTGGGGGCGGGACGCCACCGTACTGAGTGTGGATCAAGCTGGTGACCACCTCAGGACCGAGAGCAGCAATGAGCCCAGGGAGCGCTTGGCTAGCATGCGGTTGGGGGAATGGATTTCCACGAGGGGCACCTGGACCATAACGTTCCAAATCCTGCGAGGCCATGTGCTGGCTGCTTGAAGGCTCGCCCATACCCTGCATCATCGTCTCTCCCCACTGACCCGCCTGAGCACTGCTACCCTCCCGCGAACCATTCTGGACATTGCCACGTCCGCCAGTCCGACGAACCTTGCGCGGCTTCCCTTCGTCTTCGTCCTCGTCTACATCTCCTTCCGCATCCTTGTCGCGTGCTCGGGAGGTGCGCGGACGACGGGCACGCTTCTTCGGTTGCTCCTCCTCACTCTCCGTTTGCGCGCCAGCAGAGCCAGAAGGTAACGCGCGACCAACGCTGGCGAGGACCTCGGCAGCAGCTTGATCAGTCATACGGTCCTGCGGGGTTGGTGAACTTGGGGCGCCCGGTGCTGCAGGGACGCGTTTCCGCCTCTTGATCACAGTCTTCTTCATCGAGTTTGGACGATGCGTGCCGTGAAGCTTGAAATAGAGCCCTGTGTGTGCCAGGGAGATGCAGAGAGTGGGCGGAAGAGAAGTCAGTGAGAGTTCTCAACTAGAAGTTCAACAGCGCGCGTGCTGAGGGAAGGCGAGAGTCGTCCGAGCCCAGTCCTTCGTCATCAGGTTGGGGTAAGGCACAGAACCCGCTGTGTCCGCAACCAGTCCGTCGGATTTCTGACGACCCGTCGCACTGTTTGCTGGCACTCACGCCAAATGGCTCATTTCCTCTCCACCAATGACAGTTCAGATGCGCACACGTTATCTGATAAGATATCAACCTCAAATAGGCGAGGGATCTCAACTGTCTCACGGCCGCCATGAAGACGCCCAGCACGAAAACAACAGTGGGCGATGGACAAAGAACACTTCCTGAGAGGAGCCGGGGAGACACAACGAATGTGGACACATACCACAAGCATTGCAAATGTTGTTTCCCACATCATCCCTTCGCCATAATGGAGTGGTGCTCGTTCCGCAATTCGCACAGCTGAGCGCGCCCACTTGGCTCCGAACCCTGGACCGGCTACTGGCAGGGGTTTGCGAGCTGATGACGGGAGATGATTCAGCGCCGGATGTCTCGGCACCTTGCTCTCCAACAGGAGCGGGAACATCTGGCTTCGGCGCAGTCGCTTGCCCGTTCGGGGGCTCGATGACTCCTGCTTGGATAGCGTTGTTATAAGTGGGACAGCCATTACAAGCGGACGTGCCTCCAGTGCCGTCGCAACGGCCGTCGCCTGGGCAAGTACCACCTTGATGCTTCTGTGTGGGCGGTCGGGAAGCATCAACGGTTTGACTTTTTGTCTGATACTGAGCAGGAGAAGCGGCAGGTGTCGGCATAGTAGGAGGGGAAGTGGTTCTGCGGTCAATTTGCTCCTCAGAGCTCTGGGCCTGGAAAGGACTGGGAGGGACTGCTTGTTTCGCGTTTGGATGAGTCGCCGACTGTAGCGTCGAAGTACGACCAAGAGAAACAGGACGAGGGACGTGCTTGGTTCTGTAGTACAGGCCTACGGAGGGGAGTGATAAGTCAATGAGGCAACGGGACAAGGCATGAAGGTATTATCAGCCAACGCGGCGAGACATGAGCATGTCAGCAGGCACATCGCAGGGATAGTCCAGAGGGAGTGGGGTAGACGAAAGAGCAAGTGTATCCCAGATTTGTGATACCGCGAGCCCCCTAGCAGGAAACGGCTCGTGATAGTATGCAAAAACACGGCATTGCACGTATGAGGAGCGATATCCGCACGTCTGACACGACACATGTGCTCAACGCATAGATGCAGCGAGGAATCGATATGATTGCCTCCGAGGCTACGACGAACGCGTAGGACACGTGGCGCAGGAGGCAAATCATCATGTCCCCGAGACTCGTTTGGGAGATGAAAATGAGAAGGCGGCTCTCTGAAGCGGAGATACCGCAGGGAAAAGAGAGATGAATAGCTACTCACCACAGGCATTACAGATGGATTTGCCGTCGTCACCGCGCCTCCACTGAGGGGTAGTTGCAGTCCCGCAGTTGTTACAAGCCAACTCTGAATTAGCGGGTGGATTATTCTGGTCCGCAACGAGATCATCGTTGTCCCCACGGTCCTTTAATACGGGATCGAGAGGAAAAGGGGAAGTCGCGTTCCGACCTTGTATGGGGGGAAGGGGAGGCGAAGGGGCGAGAGGAGATACGTCGTCGTTGTGATCGGAGGCAGGTGGTGTGTGTATATGACCGTTAAACTGTAGCCTGGACATGGGTGAAAGTGCGGTACTGTGCATGTTCACAGCGGGGGACTCGAGCACGACCGGAGCCATTATAAGAGGTGGAATTAAGTAGGAATATGGTTGGAAAG
This sequence comes from Lignosus rhinocerotis TM02, assembly GCA_000743315.1. NCBI lineage: Eukaryota > Fungi > Basidiomycota > Agaricomycetes > Polyporales > Polyporaceae > Lignosus > Lignosus rhinocerus. Next base: position 61,424 of record KN050078.1, on the reverse strand, counting down.
GAGTGATTAGTCAGGTGGGTCTGGATGAGGACCGGGCTAGCGGAGACTATTAGATGGTCGTCGAGGACAGCACCAGGAGAGCGAAGGGCGGCGTTCACGGGTGCGTTGGCGATGTCGAGACTCGACAGTCGGAGAGAGGTGATGAAGGTGCAGAGACAAAAGTCAGGAGGACGGCTTGTCTCTTGATAAAAAGCCAGATAACACACAACCCACCAGGCTTTAGCCAATCGCAGCGCATTCATTAGGGCTCTCAACAGGCGTCTATCACCATCCTTTATAGCATTATCTTATCATCCCCGCGCTGGATACTTTTCTTGGGCGCACCATGTCCACAACCTCACGCTGACGGTTGAGTTCGCTGTCGCCACTCTGACCGTGCGCCTGAAGGCTGGCGAGAAGGTCAAAGTCGGGCAACCTTGTAACCTGTTGCCCAGTGCGGGAAGCTCCGAAGCGGAGACACACCCATTTCGGCTGGGCTTATTAGGAGATCTCATCTGCGCGATTCGGGTTGTCTCTCGTTGCTCCGTATTTAGACTAGAGTTGCTCCAGTTACCTCTGGCCAGAGCCTCCACATTCTAGCTGCCTTCCTCTCGGACGCTGAGGTCTGAGTCTCTGATTTACTTTGGATTGACCAGTTACCAGGGTTCGTCGACGTGGCAGATTTGCTGGGTGATTTGCAGTAATCCCGGGGCCCGGACCTGGCAGACTCATCACAGCGGCTGGCGGCCAGCGTCATATTTACAATTTCCCCGCATCATGACGAGGGATGTCAGATCAGCCAATCACAAAAGTCCAGACCCGGGGAGATGGAAGCATCCGTGGGCGTCAACCCAACACACGGGTGTCCCTGTAACCAAGCGCCCCTTCGTGGCGCCCTCGATGATAACCACCCAGATAGGTTGTCGTTGTTCGACTTCTCACCGGTGTGAAACACCATAGACAGCGCGCGAATTCTGCGAAAAGAGACTCTGGTATGGGACTCATTCTATGGATGTTGCCGCGCCCGCCAAGTCACACTCGTGACCCACAGCAAAGGTCGCTCGGGGATGAGAATGGCAGATCAGCATTCCACCGGACTCGTGATCCTCTCCGAGCACCCCGGCCAGGTCATTTGTGTTGGTCGATCTCAAGTATGTACATACTTCGTGAAATGGACATGCAGGCATGCGCACGAATGGAACATCCTCCCAATAGGATGGTAACCCGGGCGTGACTACTTTGTTTCTATAAATACATGAATTCTCTGACAATGCAACTCCTTGGTTCGTCGAGAGACATCGCTCGTCGCCCGCCCAACTGCTCCTATGGTCTGGCAATATGTGCAAATGGGGCACTGTATATAAACCGCTTGAAGAGGACTGAATTAGGGCGCACATCGACATGACCAGCTAGACCATCCGCATACCCACCGGTCAGCTACAGAGACGGCGTCCAATGAAGACGGTAGCACCTCAGGGAACATCTGTGACAGTTGTATCATTGCATTAAGAGTGTAGGACATAAAGAGTGTAGGACCGAATATAAGTGGAGGCGTAACAACATGTACCAGATATCTTCCAGCCAATACCATCATGCGGCTTATATGATGTCGGCACCCCTCCCGTCCATTTGGCATTTGCCCACATGTTCTATGGTCTCACGTAGTGCATTCACCCGCTATTCACTGTCTGGAAGCCGTTTGAGTCGGTGTATGAAACCGATACCGTGCTCTGCGCATCGACGAGCTGATGAAGGAAGAATCGGGGGAGATGGTGGAGAAATGAGGAAAATATCATCGACCCCAAGTTCGAGGAAGTGAGACGAGTGGTGGGGCGAAAAGAATCGATTCGGACGCCTGGGACAAGCCGCGCGAGAACAGCAATAATTGTCAAACGCACCGTGGCATGCATATAGATGCATACCGCTCGTTGTGTACTATGACGCACAATTGTGTACAGATGGTGAAGTTCTCAAAACGTTATGTGAATATCACTCACCTCGAGCCATCGCACGGAACTCGTGTTTTGGCTGAAGCTTGGTATGTGGCAAGATGGGTACGATGTGCATGGTGGGTGTTTGAGGTGCGTATTCAAACGTGATCTTGCATGCGTTGTTCTGTTATGAACAACCTTTCTCAAATCCCCTATTTGGCATCATTAGCAGAGCAAAGATGTTGTGTATCGCGTTTGTCAGGTAGGTAGCTAGTGTCACACCAAAAGCGTGCATGTGTTAGCGTGAACGTTCGCGTGCGAGGGTTTACAAGTCATACCTCAGTACAGTAGGTATTAGCTTGATGATCAGTAGTTACCCGGATTTGGGGCATTCTCAGTACCGGTCGGTACCGGGCCCCGGCAGAAACTGATATGTGGATGTGACGGGCGAATCAGTCTGTGTACAGTATACACTCCTCCCTCTGCTATATTCCATATCCCTGTGATGATGAAGGGACTCGTGAACAGAGCTGGTGGTAGGTATCATATCATACCATTTGTTCCCTTATGATTTGGATGGCCTGATGTGCATTTCTTCACAAGATTCAAACACGTATGATGGAGCGTCCAGGTGCTTCAGAGAAAAGGTTCAGAAAGGAAGAATCTCTCGCCAGGACTTCGTTCATGTTGATGCTCAATTGGTCCTACAGTCTCAAAATGTGTCGTCATATTGGGGGAATTGCTCATACACCAGGTCAAGATCCCAATGAATCATGTAGAAGATTGGGTAGACCCACGTGGTTTATTTGTACATACATTGATTATCAGCCATCGGCCTTCAAAGCTTCACTCTAGTAGTACATGTGGAAATTTTGGCCATCCTCTATATTGCAAGGGGTCCGAGAGAATAGTTCCAGAAAACGAAGACGAATGCAAAGTTCAAAGTTGGACGTGCTTCAGGGCGCTTCAGATGGGCGCTCAGTCACGTGATCAACACGCGCGGTGGCTTCTCGTCGATAGAGATCATTTTGCCCTAGACATCCGACCCGGTCCCCTCAAGTTCAAGACACAATGGTGAGTGTATGCTCGTATACTGCATGCCGGAGGGACATCCATGCTGTTAAGATGCGTTCAAGTGGTTGAAAGGAGCGGATCCTTGAAGTTGAAGGGATGGATTGGGCGAATGGAGTTTGGATGTCCGTCTCATGACTGCGATGTCCCTTGGGCTTGTTGAATACTGTTCTACCGCTACGACCGCGTCCCAAACTGACACTTTCCACCTCTTCCTAGACGAAAGGTTTGTGCGATCTGGGCTCGCAGTACGTTGGGGACGACATGACTAATTTTGGTAAATGGCATACTTGCTTGATGGAATATAGGTACCACCTCATTCGGGTACGTTTTGTTGCACTTCCCTCCGTCGCCCATTCGACTCATAACTGTCCTTTCGACCTGCAGTAAGCGGCACACGAAGTCCCATACCCTTTGCAGGCGGTGTGGCAATCGCGCTTTCCACAAGCAACACAAGGGTGCGTATCCGTTGTTCGTTTTGCTGCCTTCCACACACTCGTCGCTTGCGCAATACGATGCCATCCGAACTCACACTTGTGCTTCATGTCACAGAGTGCGCCCAGTGCGGCTATCCCAGCGCAAAGCTCCGGTCTTATGAGTGGGGCCAGAAGGCCAAGCGCCGAAAGACGACTGGAACTGGTCGAATGCGCTACCTGAAGACTGTCTCGAGGCGATTCAAGAACGGCTTCAGGTGTGTCCTCCGGCTGTCGTGCAAATGCCTGATCTTACTCTAATCCCAGGGAGAACACCCGGGCAGTCAAGCGGACCAAGAAGACGACGGAGGCATAAACGTCTGCATATGCACGACTCGCCTGATTTACTGTATCACGCCAGCTGGTGGCTCATCTTCATCTCGCATCGCATTGCACCCTCCGTCTATGTCGTGTTCCCTGTATACTGCTCACTGCACAAAATACATGAGCTATGCCATGCCTTTTCTATACGTACAGATCCTGGATGTTATCCTCTATGGAAGAAGAATTGAACCTTCTCATGGACGGCTGTAAGACAACGTGGTCTAATCTTGAGTTCTACAAGAATGGCGGACTGTAGCCATCATACCCTGCTATATGAGCTATGATACATGATTTTGACGTTACGGAAATGGAGATTCCGACTCGACTGCTACATCCAGTCGGACATATCTTCTTCTAGTTCCCCTTCTTCCATCAACTGTGCTGAGATGTTACCTTGGTGCCCTGCCTGCAACAAAATATCTGCCAGGGTTATACTGTTGCCCTCATATACTTCCTCGTCTTCTGCACCAGCATCGATCGCACCGTCGTCATTTGGACAGTCAGCGGCTTCCGCCTCTGCCTTGAAGCATTCTTCTTCCTCTTGTCCTTCATGTTCATAGGCGGTTTCAAGGTGCAGACACGGTAAGCGGGGAACATCGAGTCGCTCGTACTTTTCTATATCGAAAGACTGCCGTGGCCCGCTATTCTTCACGCCAGATAGAAGGGTCCATCGTGTGATCTGATTCTTGAGAGGAGTGCGCGGTAAGAGGGTACCTGCCAGCTTTGCTGGCGAATCATCCTCGTGCTCGGAGTCCGAGCGGTCCTGCACAGAACCCACAATCTGTGCGCAAGAACTCGGTTAGTGCGGTGCGGAGTACCATGATGGGGGTAGGAACGTACTCGAAGGATCTCCGCATCCTCTCCTCGACCAGACATCGTCGACCGCCGCGTCCTTGCGGCAGAGGCACGACGGGACAACCTGCGTGCTTGGGTGATCGCTTTCGAATCCCCTTTGTGCGAGCCAGACGGGACTCGCGTGGGCTTTTGTCCTGCGACGCGCACCTGCTTCGCAGGCGCGGCCGGCTGTAGCTTGTGCGTGATGATGTGCCGAGTTGCGGCTTGGACCCCACCACGATGTGGGCCCGCTGATGGTTTCGCGCGAGCGGACGGTTGCGGCAGACGGGAATTCATACGTTGTTTGAGTGGTTCATGCTCGGGTTCGGAATCGGATGCTGAGAGAGGATCCGCGGTGAAGGGAGGGAGAAGATTAGTGCGAATGTGTGCGATGCGGTCCTCTATCGCGTTCTCTGCAGTCGGCGATGCAAGTCCGTATCGTGTGAGAGAAGAAAGGTCAGGAAGTGTCTGTCGTAAGGTAGGAGGTGAGAGATGCGATTCCAGCGATAAATGAGTTGTACACGCTTGCGCGAGATGTGGTACCTCGAAATCAACGATCCTCCCTGTTCTTCTATCCCACAGGCTTGCGTCGAGGTGAATCTGGCTTCTCGTCACTTGACCTGACGGTAGATGAGATGCATCCTCGCTCCTCCCTTTCTGCAACTGATGTTGTAGCTGCTCGTGTGTGCTCTGGGCACTCGCCAGTGCGCTTCGTAGAGAGCTCTGGATCTTCTCGATAGCAGCGAGTCGCTCAACAACGGCATGGGGCGGTGTGTAGATCGAGCCTTGACCGTCTTCCGCAGCTAGAATACCAGTAGAGTGCGAGGAACGAGACCTGGGGAAGAGCGGGAGCCTGAGGGAACGAAGGTGGGCAGGATGATGTGCGGCAGCGATGGGCAGCGGCGGAGGCGGCGTTTCCAAGCCTGCCTGTCCTCGCAGGATGTAATGATCCGTTGTCAGACAGCCAGGCCTTTGTGGCATGATGGGGTACATACAGACCTGTAGATGAGATGGATTCTCAGCCCCTGTTTCAGCCTCCTTGTTGGCCGATTCTGGAGTGACCGGGACAGAAGTGTCAAGAAGACCCGCCAGCTTTGTTAGGACGCGCAGTGCAGAGCGACCGTCTTCGCCTTTCCAAGAGTCATGCAGCAGATCCTGATACTTCGAGTCTCGCAAAGCCAGGAGCCTATCAATTGTCAGAGATTCATACTTTGAAGGACCCGCGAGCTTGGGGTCCGCTATTCGTGCCTAATACAAATATTGACAGGTATTAGGCTCAAATGTGACAGCATAGAAGCATGCCGGAGAAGTCACTGACGCGGATCTCTGCTAATTCTTGTTGCCTTCGTAGGAGCAGTGCTGCGGAACGTTCCCATTCAAGCCTTGTCGTCTGCGCTGCTGCCAGACGAGTCGTGTAGACCCTCGATAGTTCACCAAGGTCTCTCTGCACACATAAGCGGTCAGGCCGCGTCAGAAGGCGGAGATGAAGATTCATTTGTCACATACTTCGTGATCTCTTGCGGATGGAGGAGACAACGAGGTCATCCTTGTGTTGTTCTTGAGGACTGCATGACTAGACAACGCCAGAATCAGACGCTCGAAGCTAGGGAAGATCAACACTCCGTCGGAAAGGATGGAACAGGCGCGACGAACCGGTCACCAGAACATTCGTCCAGGATGGATTTGCGGACCACCACATCCTTCCACCACCATGCTGTAGCCTCGTCGTTGTTGGCCGAAGCAGGCCGCTTGCCTTTGATGTCAGTAGCATGTGTAGTGTGCGCAACGGCACCTCTCAACGCTTCGAGGTATTTTGACAAGGCAATCCTGAAGGCAGTGGTATCCGATGGCTGCAAACACGGATATGTGGGTAGGATCTAATCTGAAATCAGGTCACATTTTTCTGCCAAGCAACGAGAGTAACCGCACGCTCTTTGCACGCTCCTTCCCACCCTCTGCCTTTCCCACTAGGAAGTAGGTTATGTCTTCCATGGCCTTATTGCGGTCGCGCATTCCGCGGCTGGGGTCAAATAGTCGTTCGTCATATCCCGTCGCATCTTGTAGCGGGTAGTTGAGTAGATGCAGATGCAATATTATGAGCAGTCCGGTCGGGAGGTAGTCCCCGGCTGCCATTGCGCTAGTTGGTTAGCACGCGCGCACGCGGTTACGGTTAGAAAGTGGCCAAGACGAAACGCGGTTGACGCGCGTGAATTACCTCGCGATCACGTGGAGGCACCAGAGACCCATCATGATGCAGCTACTATCTTCACACTACGATGAGTTGTACTGACGAAAGCAAGTGCTATGATGGTTTGATGTGCACTATCCCATCTCAACGCCAGCATTCGAGACAGTCAGCTCACACTTCTCGCCAATTAGAATTCACAATGATCATCTCTTCTGAATCCTCTGCGTTGGACATGTGTCGGAGTGTTCAAGGGCTGCTCCCACCACTCGATTGCATCAATGAATTTCCTGCGCTGTTTTTTCTGCCAGTCTTACGTGAAGGCGATCTCGTTTATTGGATGTACTATCGTGGCGAGTCGGCCTCTTCCGCCTTCGTCGACGCGCCCGGTGCTGACGGCGCAGGAGGCGCATTCAGCCAACACCCCCACTTCTAACTGTCGGTGTAGCGGCGCGTGGAATACTCAGGGATGAGTAGGGCCAGTCTCATGGAGACAAGTAACAGTTCCAGTTGCATAAGACAAAGAAGATATTAAAACTACTGTACATCGCGGATGTTGCCACCAGTAGAATGGAAGGGATTTTACTCCATATCGAAGAGCAGGACCTCCGCAACGCGATCTCCAACATTCTCCAATGTGAGTTCTTCTCCGGGTGCAGCCATAATGTATGCGCCATCACCTTCCTTTAGGTCGACTGGGTCAGTCTCTCCGCCGACTAGCCGTATATGCGCCCCGCTAGCCTCCTGTGTGTTGTACCCAGACGTCTGCACAACATGCACGTAACCCTTCCGTTGCAGCCCTCCATCTTGAAAAGAATGCGACAGCGTCTTTTCTGGAGACAACAACGTCGCGTACATATTCAGCGCAGAGTGCACTGGGGCTGGCCCAGACGCCTCACGCTTCTCTACAACACCCTCGGCACCAACGGGTGCAACGACGTACGCCCATCGGTCCTTCTTCTCCTCGTCGGAGAAGTGACGTGTGAAGTACTGAGGAACAAGACCGCTTGTTGAGGGGATGCTCCAAATCTGCAGGAAGTGCACCTGCTGGGCGCCGTGCGCGTGTTCGCTGTGGCGAATGCCCGTCCCCGCAGAACTCATCTGGAGATCACCGCGCTTCATGACCTCGACGTTTCCCATTGAGTCGCGACTGTATCAACATCGGCATTAGACATCAGTATTGACCTCAAACTGGTCAAAGCGAGAAAGATGTACTGCTCGAGCTCGCCGTTCACGATGTACGAGAAGATCTCGAATTCGCGGTGGGGGTGTGTGCCGAATCCAGTGTTGGGCTCAACACGGTCTTCATTGATAACCCGGAGGCACCCAAAGTGATCGTGTTGAGGGTCATAGTACCTACCAAGCAGTCAATACATAGCTACATACAACGAATATAGGCGACTCACCCTGCGAAGCTGAAAGTGTGAAACGTTTTGAGCCAGTCATAATCAGCACTGCCACGCTCGGTGCTGCGACGAGGAACGAGCTTCATTGCAGTGATAGGGGTGAACGAGAAAGCTCTGAAACGGTTAGGATAGGTAGCCGAGCGTAGGACGCAAGAAGTGCGTTGAAGTGTTGATTTGAGGAGAGGCAGATTGACTGAACTTGGTATGTGTTGATGGTTCAGGAGAGGATTTGCGAGAAACGTCGAGGGAGATTCCACTAGCTTATATACGTTTTTGATGCATGACGCGGTTGGAATGTATGAATCATCGTCAGATTATGCATCTACGGTTCATGAAGAGCGATCCAACCATGATTTCCTTTCCCAGATGTACAGTACCCACGAGGCGGCGACCATTATCTAATCTCTGCGTGTTTTCTACGGCGCTTCACCAATTTTGGTTTTCTGTCCTGCACGGTCCTCGTCCTTCTTATACTTGCTGCTGACTATGGCGACCCTACTCCCTCCACCAAAAAGACAAAAGGTCTACCACGGCGTTCCTGAACCGGAGCCAGAATTGCCCAAGCCGTCACCGCATATTGTTGTACAGTTTGTAAGCGAGGACGATGGGGAGCCCCTTGCGCCTGCCGTCAATCTTCCCGCGAATGTCTCCAGAGAAGGGTTGGAGGCGATTGTGAATAAGTTAAATACAAAAGTATGTCCCTACTTCACAAATCTTCATGAGTCGCTGGAGGGATACATGCCATGGAATCAGGATAAGGACAAACATACGAAAGCAGGAACTGTAGATTCATGTTGTAGTTCGTCACAACTGTCCCCCAAGTCAAACTAGGGCTTGTCAATCGATACAATGAAACATGCAAACGAGCCCAGTTGTAATAGGTCGGGAACGCGATATGGCGCATTCCGGGAGCGTGTCACAAACGAAATATTCGCTTCAAATGCGATCTTACATTTTGCTAGTTCACATACACACATCCTGCTCGTTCCTTGACATGGGTTCATCTGAATGCGCTCCTATCCTAGGTTGTGGTTATGGCTGTAAGACTGAAGCATTCACATCTAGGACGATGACCCTGTGCCTTTCTCCTTCCACATTTCATTGCCCGCAGATACGCAGACACCTGGAGCTCCCACTAGGATAGCGATATCCAAATCTATCGAGGAAGATGTACTATCACATCCATCATATGCGTTCACTCCTGAAGATGTGTTCGTTGTACACTGCTCCCCACAAGCTGTGTTCAAGGTAAGACCAGCCACAAGGTGTTCGTCTACATTGTCTGGTGGGTCTGCTCCGGATTCATTGTTTCAAAACCTATCGCTGAAGGTTGCGGACGGCTAGGACACACCTCTCCGATATTGTGCGCATCATTCTCGCCGACAGGGAACCTGCTTGCCACAGGATCCGGCGATTGCAATGCACGCCTATGGGATTTATTCACTGAGACGCCTTCGCATGTCCTTTCTGGACACAAAGGCTGGGTCCTATGTGTCGAGTGGGAAGCGATGGAACGGAAACTCGCCACGGGCGGGCACGACGGACATGTAAGTGTCAAGTCTCAGAGTAGTGGACGTTCATTCATGTCATGGCGCCATCAGGTCAGATTATGGGATCCGAAGACGGGTAAAGCAATGGGAGATGCGCTTAAGGGTCATACGAAATGGGTTACCTCACTCTCATGGGAGCCCATCCATCTGTGCGTCCCAAGTTCGAACCTTCTATGTCAACGTGGCAGCTAATCTTCCACCAGAAATCCCTCTGCGCCTCGCTTAGCGTCATCATCAAAAGATGGAACAGTGCGAGTGTGGTCCACACTGGTGCGTCGGTGTGAATACACACTGGGCGGACATACCGCGAGTGTGAACGTGGTCCGGTGGGGCGGTGGCGGACTTAACGGAAAGGGTGTCCTCTATACTGCTTCTAGCGACCGCACTGTACGAGTGTGGGATGCGAACGGGGTAAGGCTTCTTCTACCGTCTCATCTCCGTGCCACGCAATGTGCTCATCCCATGAATCAAGGGAAAATGCTTGCACATATTGAAAGACCATGCGCACTGGGTGACAACACTCACCCTCAACACCGACTTCGTGCTACGCACGGGACCTTTTGACCATCTCGGCAAGAAGACAAGCTCAGATAACGAAGGTACGTATCTTGTCTGGTAATGGGAGCGTGGGGATCCCACGCCCGAAGTGTCGGGCGTTCCGTGATCACATCCGTGTCCCCTGCATTTGCTAGTGCGACTGCGCCTCGCATACGGCACTGCCCCCGACGCAACAGAGAACTGATCAACTTGCGCTTCCATAGCCCAGTCGCTCTCTCTCGCGCGATACAACGCGCTCGTGTCAACGACGGGAGAACTCCTGATCTCAGGCTCAGACGACCACACGCTCTTCCTGTGGTCGCTGTTCCCGTCACGCACAGGCTCGGCCGACGCCTCCGCCGCAGCTGCCGAACGTGGGGGAAAGCTTAAGCCCCTCGCGCGGCTCACTGGACACCAGCGTCAGGTCGCGCACGTCGCGTTCAGCCCGGACGGGCGTTGGGCCGCCAGCGCCGCGTGGGACAACTCGGTGCGCATCTGGGACGGGCGCACCGGCAAATTTGTCGCAACGCTCCGCGGGCACATCGCGGCGGTCTATCGGCTCGCGTGGAGTGCGGATTCGAGGCTGCTCGTCAGCGCGAGCAAAGACAGCACCCTCAAGGTGAGTGCTCTTGGGCATTCGAGTTATCATCAATCATCTAGTATCGCTCTGATGGCGCTGCCTCGATCGGGCTTGTGGCGGGTGCGTTTGCCCCATGGTCCACGAGGCTACGAGTGGCGTCCGGAGCTTGGACTTTGATTATGACATCCGTGCTCTTGTTAATTGTGGCTGGTACTGATGTGGTTGTTTTTGTCGATCGTGCGGCGCTGGGGCATCTTCATCTATTCTCTGTTCGACTACATTACGACCATCTCGGTTGATAGATCTGGGACCTCAAGACTTACAAGCTCAAGACGGATCTGCCGGGGCACGCGGACGAGGTGTATTGCGTCGACTTTGTCGCGGACAAGCTCGTCAGTGGCGGGCGGGACCGAACGGTCAAGATGTGAGTGCTACAGTGCTTTTTGCTCTCTCTGTCTTCTCTGTGATGATCATGTCCGCCCTGTCCCCCTTCCTCGACATTCTGATGTCGTGGCAACCGGTCACTGATGAGCCGATGAATTGACAGATGGAAAAATTGAAGATAAGCTCAAGAAGCTTGACATTGAGCGGGGAACCGTTTAGAGCTGCGGATGTACAGAGATGAAAAGCTTAACTTCCACGCACCTCAGTGGCGGCGGCGATACATTGCTGTACGGTGGGAGGAGATGGATATGGTGGCTGCACTAGTCTCGCTGCTGAGTCTGGGTTCTGTTCTACCATTGCGGCCAACATCCGGCACATGACAAGACATCTATCCTCTACCAGATCACTTCGACTTCGAAGTATCTACCGCAAATCACGGAAGATCTCATTGCTCTTGGTTCTATTATCAGCCTGAAAGTCTCGCGTATGCCAGGGAGTGACATTCTAACTCCTGCCAGCAATGTTGATGCGTTGCGGAATGGTGGTTTACTACCTACCCCCATCGTAACACCCGAAACACCCCAGCAGAATGAAGAGTGGGGGATGGGAGAGTAGTCCCTTCTGGTTGGAATCATGAGCGGTGATCTTCAGTAGGTAGACGTTACTCATCACTCGCTGTTTGTTCCCTGAAAGTCCGTGTTCTCCGTTGTGATGTCAGGAGTAAGTAGGAGTAAGTATGTACCCCGCTTCCGGCCGCCAGCGCGCTAATGAATGCCTCAGAGCGCCAATGTGGCAAGGAACCCGGTGATCTGTCGATGGTCCAAATCAGGCACTAAGCCGGCACTTGTGCCGTACTTAAGGACCGTCTTTTCTGCAGGAAACTCGCGCGTCGTCATATCAACAGAAACGACGATAAGGAAACGAGAAAATGAGGTTGTATGCCACAGCGGAGAGATCCATAGCCATATGAACCGTGATGAGACAAACTACCCCTTCCGAGGGGTGCCCATCAGCCTTATCCTCATATTCGCCGCTCAATATTCGAGGTTGAAGTTTGAGGGAGGCAATCCTGGCGATGGGCGACGCAGATGGTGCGATAAAACCTAATGTGCGCTGTAAATGAACTCAAAGTTGGACGTTGAACAGTGGGCGGCCAGACACAAAGGGGGAGACGAGATTAGAACTGGTCGGGAGATGTAACAGCCGAGGGTGTGAAAGGGGAGGCCGTAACAGACCGCCAAACGAACGAACGAATTCCCAAGCTGGACACCAAGGAACCCTGAGGAAGAGACTGCGTATTTCGGCGCAGAAACTCAGTGGGCTGGGAACATCACACGGATCTCTTCTAGCTCGAGTATGCTATATTACGGTGAGCTGTCGGTAATTCTGCGCTCACATCTGACGGTTCTGGTGGGTAGTGGGTGCAGAGGGAGATAGTACGAGGGAAGGGGATGTCAACGTCAAGTAATGGGCAGGGCATACTGTCTGATACTATATAGACCGAGACAGCTGAGGCCTGAAGAGCAGGACGGAGATGCATGGAAAGTCGGAATGCTGAGACCGGAAAGTACCTGCATGGCTGGGGTAGGTATGATCGAGAACAGGGCCCCGAAGATGGAGTTGGTCTCTGCTTGGGTTTCTGGGCGGAGTGGAGGGTCCCAAGACGAGCGTGGAAAGGACATGTCAGTCCGAGGTTTCTCACACATATTGCGAGGTTCGGAACGAGTACGGTGGGTGGGGAGGACAACATTCCGTGTATGATGGCACAGGTTAGATGAGGAGAGTACGAAGGGTTCTACATATGAAGTAGAGACACGTTAGCAGAGGTTAGCACAGGGTTAGCAGACTGTAAGACTGTTTAGATTATGAGCAACTGATACCATGGTCGGTTCGTCCAAAAGCGGCGAGGAATCACGGCTGCCGATTGGTTCGGGACTGAGGTGAGGACGGCGAGATCCCCAGATCGAACAGCCCACATGAGCGCTTAGAAAGAAGGATCTCAGGTTCTGAGTTCGGCTGCTTATGGGAATCTTGGGCAGGGCCAGTTCCTCCCCGGCTAGTACAGTACTCCTTCTCCCTCTCTTTCCCCCTTCCTTTTCTTTCAAGTACCCCATCCCGCGCGCACTCACTCCCCCTCCCCGCCGTCTCATCCCGCTCTCCATCCCGCGGTGTGATGGCCTCCCCACTCGCCTCACTCTTTAGCCTCGATGCTACCTTCGGCGCCCTATTCATCGGCTTTGGCACTTCATGCCTGTTCGTACTATCGTCCTCTCGCCTTCGTTCAATAATCACAATGCCTCCTTTTTCCACAGCGCATTCGGCGTCCTCAGCATGCAGGCATACAGCTATTTCAGGCGGTATCCACAGGATGTGTGGTGGTACCAGTGCTTGGTATGTCTCCATCATTCGACGCGTCTCATCCACTAACTAGTTCGTGACAGGTCGGGGCAATATGGTCCATACCCCTGCTCACCTCCTACCCGACTGTTGCTGACCAGTATGCAGGATCTTGGAGCTTGTTGACCAAGCGTTTATCGGACATTCAGTATACTTCTATGTGGTCACGTACGTGCTTCTGCCTCTTTCGCGCCCTTCTCAATCTCACTTGTCACTTCAGTAATTGGGGTCAACCTCTCGCCCTCCTCAAGCCCCCCGCATGGTGAGTCCGTTCAGCCACGCTCAGGAACACCTGCTGAGCACATCCGACGCAACTTCTCCCAGGTCATTAATTGTAAGTTCGAATTCATCAAGTGTGGTGTCCGGTGCCTAGTGCCTGACCCTCACTCCCACCCCTAGCTTCAAGTCGCTATCGGGGTACGTGCATCACGTTCCTTTCGTTGAGTTAAGCCGCTCACACCACCCGACTTTGTCAGGCATCCGTTGGTGCAGTTGTGAAAGTGTACGTTCTACATTCGCGACTTCTCTGCTGCACCCGTCATTATCTATCCTTCTTAGATGCTACGGTTTACGTGTCTGGAGATGTAAGTTCTATCACCGGTCAGTCTTTCTATTACCGCTCATCCTCTATAAATAGTCAGCAAGCACAACGTCCCAGTGACGATGTTGATTGTAAGTTACGGTGCTTCGTTACCCAAAATGATCCCTCAATTTCTGCCTCCGTTAGATGATCGGAGCGCTGGCTCAACTCGGTGAGCTTGTACCTATCCATAGAGTCTATATTTGCTGACCTGTTATTTCGTGCAGTGGCTGCCTTTTGTAAGTCTACTGTGGTCGGCCCTGTGAATACAATGTGATCTCACTATCTGCTGAATTCAGACTTCACTGTGAGAGCGTAAGTCTCTTGTTAGGACCGACGCCGCTATAGTACGACTCATGAATTTATGAATTCAGGAGCCTCGACGTCAAGTCCCTCACACAAGTCGGCGAATTACAGGTGTGATTCCACTGAGCCTACTGTGTGAGAGTGCTAGACTCCAACGTCACATGATGCAGACTGTAGGAACTATAGCCCTGGGATTGGGCGTAGCTACGGATGTCGTCACTGCTGCCTCACTATGTTGGTTCCTCCGGCACCTAAGGACAGGGCACTCCCAGTACGTAGATGCAGGTTGCTCGTTAGCTAGACGGATCATGCTCATATGGCTTTGCAGGGATGATTCGATCATCAACAGGCTAACTATATACGCTATCAACCACGGCGTAATATCGAGGTACTGTTGTTGCCCTCAGAACCCTACTCAATTTATATTGACTAACATCACCTCATAGTGCTCTCAGTCTCTCCGTTCTCGTCTTGGTTGGTTCTTGAATCATTTATCTGGGCCTTACTGACATATCCGTAGTATAACACCATGCCGACGAACTTCATCTTTATGGCGGTCTATTTCGTGCTCAGCAAAGGTATGGAACTGCCATCTATCTGTAGCACATTCATAGATCACACCCTATCGCGTAGTATACGCGAACTCGTTCTACGCTGCCCTGAACACCCGTAGATCGGTCCGCGGACGTGGGACGGAGGCAGATCGCACAACTGTCCCTACGTTCCTCATGGTTGGGCAGACAACAACATTCAAGAACGACGGCCATGATGGCGGCCCTGTCTTTTCAACAGTGGGTGCATTTTTCATGCTCTTGTCTGTACAAGCTAACGATATCACTTGAAAGACTCTCCGATCGCAATCCGACGTTAGTGCTATGTCCGCACTGAGAGAGGTCCCCCGAGATCCGGTCAGTAGTCTTCTTGTACAACTCATCATGCGTGTTAATACCCCTGCGTCTGCAGTCCTCAGCGGCCATGCCACCATTACACTACCATAAAGCGTACGATCATGGTTCAGACTACTCAAAGCAATACCAGGTCAGGTCATGGGCATGAGCTGGTGCAAAAGACGCCCCTCGCGTCACTGCTCTCCTCCGCGTCACCCGCCTTCCGCAAGCATCTTACCCCCGTTACTTTCGCCATCTACGCACCCCTGCGATCTTCTCTACCTACTATGACCATCCCCCGCCTTATCTACAACCGTGTATCAACTTAGCAACTGCAGTCCTTGTTCATAGTAGTATTTGGTCTCTTCATCTTTGCGCATCGGACTATGCACATTCTACGCTCCTTCACACATACGTTCATATTATACGCTCCTTCACACATACGTTCTATCCTACGCCCTTCGCCTTATTATCCTCCAACCCCGCGCCATATCTATCATCCCGGCCGCGGGTGATGTTGACTCGACCAGTGCTTATCGTTTGTTGCGTTGTACAACTACTCGCGCCTCGCGTCTACTCTTCCCCGAACAGTCCACTCGTTACTCGTCGTTGTTCTCACTGGCGTCCACCTTTGTTTTGTTGTCAATGTAAACTCGAGCCCCTTCTAGACTTCGTTCTTCTCCCCCCTCGCACTAGGCAGTGTAGCTTTACTTAGTTTATCTTCGGTTTGTTAGCGTTCTTCCCAGCCTCTTGCACATTTGCACCCTTTCCTTGCCAAGCCTGGGGTTTGTGGCATAGCATTGTTTTGTTTGTTGTGTCGGTACTTTGCTGGTAATCTGTGTCACTTTGTTCGCGTGAGGCCTTTGATTGGTTAGGAGTTGTGTCGTTCCCATTTTTTCGCGATTCGGTCGCCGTCTCGTGTTTCAGCTTTCGGCTGTGTATAGATCATAAGGAATTGACTTGCTTTGTCTAAGGTCCGACCATCGCCTGGTATTATTATTCAACATTGACAGTGCAGGATGGTCGGACCTTCTGCACGTGGCTTATAAGCATGTGACCAAGACGCGTTATGTTTACGCGTTCAAGTCACTGTCACACCTGGCCTAGCTACTAGTAGTAGTTGCTTGTCTCTTCGCCACAAACTGTGGAATGCATACATTCACATCTTGACGCTACCTTCACGCTTGAGTCTGCCGGTTGTTGAGCAACGAGCTTGTAACATTCTACTCAGGCGTATTCTTACAGACTCAATCGCGTGCCAGAAACGCCGTGCGAGGTTCCAACTTAGTCGGCGTCTTATGTCTACTCCCACGAAGGAGCATGGCGTCCCTTTCTCGTTGTAAGAGCGTGTCTCCGATGGTCGAAGTTTACGTGCTGACTATGGGGGGATTAGCCTTGTCGAACTTGTCGACGCGCTTGCAAAGATAAAGCCGCATGGAGCCTCAGAGAACTTGAAACAACTCCGCAGCACGCGTTTCGTCGACACACTCACATACAAGACTTTCAGGCGATGGGCCCAAACGCTGCGCGCACGCTACTCGCCGCTTCCGGCTGATACGACAGCGATCGTGTTTCGCCTGCTCCTTCCAGACGAGGATGTCCGGCGCAAGTACGGGCTGCAGGAGACACGGTTGGCGCAACATCTCGTGAAGATCCTCGGGGTCTCCGGCGAGGCGCAAGGACGAGGCGGGCGGCTCAGGAACTGGCAAGGAGAAGACGCGGTGGGCTGTCTTGGCGAGGAGGTCAAGATCGTCATGTCCGACGCGACGCACTCTCAGGCCTCGTCGGCTGTCGAGATGACTCTTCACCAGGTCGATGCGCTACTGACTGAACTTGCCGCGAAATGCAAGTTCTCCGATGCGACGATTCACGCAGGATCTGGAACCATGCCGCGACGTTCCAGGGAGGAGATTCTCAACACCCTGTATACGTCGCTCAGCCCAGCTCAGTGTGCGGTTGTGACGCAGATCATCCTAAAGGATCTCCGTCCGTTACTGTATCCCGTGCCCAACGATGCGACGCACTACACGGCAGCGCTGCTAGAGTATAAGAGCAATGCAGTGTCCATGCTCACCAAAGAGGGTGCTATGCATGCCTGGGATCCTTCGGGTCGCCTGGCGGTTATCTATAGGAGCAGAGCCAATCTCGAGGAGGCTACACGCATCTACGATCGTCTACAGCCCGGAGATGCCCTTCCCGAGCCAGAATATGGGACGCCCGTTCAGGTGCGCGCTGTTGACTATGCCTTGCGTGCGCATAGGGACGCCCGTTCAGGTGCGCGTTGTTGAGTATGCCCTTGCGTGCGCATAAATATATATTGACAGTATGGTGCAGATACCGAAGTGTGTCAAGGGACAAGGGACAGCACAATCGCTCCGCTTGCTGAAAAGTGCGGATAAGATATGGGTTGAGACGAAATACGATGGGGAGCGAGCGCAGATCCACGTGCGACTCGATGCGGACGGCGTGCGGCACATCAAGATATTCAGCAAGAGCGGCAGGGATTCTACGCTCGATAGAGCTGGAATACACGGGTGGGGTTCATGGACTCAATGCATCCATGAGTACGAGCTGACATTGTTTACAGGATTATATGCGAGGCCCTCGGCATATCCCAGGCTCAGACTGGCGGGGCAGGTTCAATGCCGAGCGATCCCCCGTTCAAGCACGACATTATCGTGGAGGCTGAGATGGTCGCCTTCTCGGACACTCTCAACCGCATTGACGGTAGGGTTTCCCTTCCATACCCCATACCACCGCTTGTTGTTTAATATGAGTGTTCCATCACAGAATTCTGGCGTATTCGGAGTCTCGTTGCGAGTACAGCGATTGGTGTCCGACACAAGACACCACCGCCCGCCCCGTCTTCACTTCCATCTGGCATGTATGGCCCCGATCACTCATATTGTGTTTGATAGGGTTGCTGACTAGTACCCTCACAGGGAATCACAGTGCTCTCTCGTTTCCAACGCCTCAGACGGTGGTACGCGCCACTTGGCCCTCGTCTTTTACGATATCTTGTTACTCGACGGCATGTCTCTGCTTTCGTTCCCTTACTCCGAGCGACGAGCTATCCTCGAGCGAGTCATTCGAGTCATTCGCGGATACTCAATGCTTGCGGAGAGGACCTGTGTTGATGTCACGCAGCGAGATGCGTTGGCTTCGCTCAGGAGGGCGTTCGCCGGGTTAATCGCAGACCACCAGGAAGGTGCGGTGTTGAAGGCAGACGGTGCCCAATACGGAGAAAAGCGGTGGCCATGGGTCAAGGTAAAGTCTATTCCTGCAAGAAATCGCTATACTCTGCTGAGGACGTGTGCGTGTGCGTGTGCAGCTCAAGCGAGACTACATCCCCGGATATGGTGACGCGGTTGATCTGGTCTTGGTTGGAGCCTCATGGGAGAAGGACAGAGCTAGAGAGCTGCGAGGTGAGCTTCTCCGATTTAAACGTTGGCGACACTGATCACATCCCTTGCAGTTCTTCCAACGGCATACACCACGTTCTACTTTGGCGCACTTGCCAATGCGGATGCGTGCAGACAAGACGTGAGATAACTATGTCTTCATAAATGTTCGGGCCTGGGCATTGAAATGTATTTGGACAGACGTCACTTCAGCCTCATTTCGAGATAATATTCACGTCTTCGTATGGCCTTGGTCGTCAAGCGCTTGAAGAGCTGAACTTCATAATCAAGAGCTCGGACCCCGTTCCATATCAGGAACAGGTACAGCTACACGGCTAGATCATCTGTGTTCCCGAACTAACTCTCATGTTGCATAGATGGCATCGCGGTTACCATACACGTATTCATTGTGTCCCAATCTTTCGCCGCCAACGGTCTTCCTTCCGCGACCTTTTCTTGGAGAACTGTTCGGTGCGGGATTCTCGAAGGCTCAAGGCAGCTTGGTTCGTCGGTCTTCGATTTGTGGGCTCTTCCATCAATCTCATGCCTTTAGGGAAGTTCTACGAGCTCCGCTTCCCGCGCATATCCAAGGTCTATCGCTCGTTCGATCGTCCATGGACCGACGGCATGTCCCTGAATGAGTACCAACACATCGCTCACATGGCTGTCGGGCGCGACCGCCCTGGAAAGGCTGAAGACGACTGGGCTCGATCTATGTTTCGACCAGATTTGCTCGCTTCGCCGAGCGTACGTTGCCCTAAGAAGCGGAAGCAAGCGGAGATGTTGTGGATTGAGAAGTTGGAAGCGGTCGACGGCAAGCTAGGAGGGAAAGCGAACCCTCGGAAGAGGACACGTGTGGACGGCGTGGAGTCAAGGCGGAGGGCTATGGACCTCGAGAACGCGGAGATCGTAGGACGAGCTGGGGAAGGGGCGATCAGCGAGAGCGTCGGTAACCCAGAAGGTCCGGGGAGCGAGAGTTTGCGAAGCTGGGCGGGAATTGCGCGATTGAGTTCGGTGACGAACTTGGCAGCCTCTCCTACGCCTCTGGCACGGCGGTCTTCTGGAGCCCTGCAAGGTTCTCCTCCCTCCGCTCCTTTGCAACCTATCATTCCGATTGCAGTCCAGAAGGCTCTTACTCCTTCGCCGGATGTGAACAACAGAACCTCCCATGGTTCCCTTGTCGCTCTACGACCGCAAAGTCCTATAAACCCGGTGATTCAATTTCTTCGAACTCCCCCACCTACGATAGCGAAGGTCGTCGCAGTGGGGAATCCTCCCAAGCTTCTTTCGGGACCGATTCATGACTGCAACCCTGACATCGCCCCTCTCCCGACGGAATCACCGATCACCCTCCATCACTACCTGCAGGATTCGGTAGTTCTGCTTGCTCGACTTTCCGGGACCCCACGTCCATCTTGGCGAGCACCCTCACATGCAGTCGTACCCACCGGAAGTCAAGTTCACACACTCGACGCTCTGCTATTTGCGTGCGGATGGGAGACAACACCTCCTTGTACCTGGGCAACACGCGGTGTCGTGTTCATCGATGTGTCGGAGGACGGATGCTTTGTCATGCAGCAGACGTTGGCTGCCTTGGCTACCAAGAGGGCCTCGATCTGTGAAGACTCTGAGAAGGCGATGTGGAAACCTGTGATCATTC
This sequence comes from Lignosus rhinocerotis TM02, assembly GCA_000743315.1. Classification (NCBI taxonomy): domain Eukaryota; kingdom Fungi; phylum Basidiomycota; class Agaricomycetes; order Polyporales; family Polyporaceae; genus Lignosus; species Lignosus rhinocerus. The sequence goes on along the minus strand of KN050078.1, from coordinate 40,939 downwards.
TCGACATGAAGTTGCTCGCATACGACATGCTTGACCGGAGGCTGACAGTAGAGGAAGTCGAGTCTCGCGCGATTTGTCGGTTTGGTTGAGAAGTTGAGGCATATTGTTATTACTTATGTACGATTCAGTCAAAGTCTACCGAAAAGTCTGTGTACTGCCATTCATCATTGGTTCTCCTATTTCCGGTTGTGTGAAAGTCTGTGTACTGCCATTCATTATTAGTTCTCCTGTTTCCGGTTGTGTGGTAATTGAGAGGTTCAAATGCAACTACAGCAATTGCCTTTTGAAGCCTTACACTAGGCGGTAGCACGTGTGGGGCAAGCGCCACACTGGCAGTGCCGACCCCAACCACCGTCAGACTTGTCTCTCCTCTCTGTTGCGCTGTCCGACCCCCTCGTTCGCTGTGGTCTGCACGTCCACGACCATCTGTTGTGATGCTCTCATAGCTCTCATAGGGCAATGTCTGGCACGCCATCCTGGCCATCGCTGTACAACCTTGCAGTCGAACTCCTACCAATAGAGCACAGAAGTCCCGTTCAGGCCGAAGGCAGATACCTTTACGACCCCCATGGTTCGTAAATGACAGAATGGGCGCAAACACTGGCCGCAGCTGACTCCGGCTGGTGCATAGACGTGTTCCGATTCACGCTGTTCTGGACTTTGGTCCTGTACACCCCGGCGTTCATCATGTGCGGCGCATACGCCTTCATCAACCTCTCATTCCCTCCACGAAGGCTGCCCCGCAAGGGATATCGGGCGCGCTCTTCTTCTACGAACGCGAGGTTCTCGTACAGGAGTGTATCCGATAGCGAGAACATCCCACTGCGGCGGTACGACCGACAGGGACTCAGGGCCGAAGTTCGGAGCCACAGTCAGCTCCGGCTGCCGTCGCGCTCGCCAGCCAAACAGAACGAGAAACGATCACGGTTGACCTTTGCGGTCCTCGTCTTCATGCTGTTTGCCGCATTCGCGGTGGGTGGAGCGGTTGTGGGGTCAGCTATCATTGGGTATGTGCTCGCAGGGCTGTTCAAGGCTGCGAAGTACAACATGTCGACGTAAGTTCCCTCTCTTGGAGTGTGTTCTGGATGTATAAGGAGGAGTGAATAGGGGGAGGCAGATCCTATCAGATCCTATTCAGAGAGACTGTTCGCAATCGTTCCCTGCGCTTCGCTGTTGATTTCAGATATTCGTTCTGCACAGCTGGAAGCATGCCTCTCAGGCTGCCCTGCTCGTTCTACAGTTTAGAGTCACTCTTTAAAGTGGTACCGTATGGATGCTGAAGACCTGCAGATGGATACCATTCCTTGGCGCATTGCTGCAAACCTTTGTGGGCTTCCTTGCGTGCGTATTCTCTCTCGTTGCCTTGCGTCATCGACCGACCTGACCAATCTTCGTAGTCTATGGCCTACAATCATTGACATCATATGAGGTTGCGGACTTGTCTCTCTCGCACTCCTCATTATGACCGCCTATACCTTGTCTGGCATGATACCCTCAACCCTGTAAAGTACCCGTCTGCTTCATATTCACACTCAATGCGCCATCTATACATTTGTGCACCATCAGCCAATACCACCGATGCAACTCCCGACTTGACCGTGCGCAGACAGTGGGTGCATCCGTCATAGGCACGCAGACGCACGGCTGGAGCATCTGACTTTGCCATGTAAGGTTGTTTCATGGTTTATGACGCTTTGACAGTGGAAGGCGTGAGGGCAACAAATTCCGGTACAATTGCAGCCGAACTACCCGAGTGCAATCATGCTTGGCTAGTCCGAGGTGTTTTTACGGCTTGCGGAACAAGACACATCCCGGGTTGCCGGACACCAGCATATCTCGCAGGTACGCTACCTCCGCCGGTTGGATCGCTTCTGCTATGCCGCTGTTCATCATGTTACGGCTCCAGGGCGACTTACACGGTTGTGAAGATGATTGCAATGGCATACCTGCGGTGTCATCGCCTTTTCTCTCGGTGCGGCAGAACCTCGACAATGGCCTGTCTCTTCAAGGTCGAGTAGGAATTGCCATGTTCGTTTGTGTATCTTTTCTCTCAGCCAGAGCCAAGGGTTACCCAGGATCTGTGAGCGTTTCGCCGAGATATGACCTCACAGTTGAACACTTCAGCCTCCGAGTTTCAGGGCGGCAGACGAGGTGAAGATCGTATTCACTCGTGGAAGACAAATGCGGTTTCAGGACCGTAGGGACCGATGGGCCGTAACCGTTGTTGGAGAAGTTCATGTATCCCTGTATCAGCAGTCAAGACATGGCCAGAGCGTCTTTCCCCAGGCTTCTTTGGCTTCCTGCTCGAGAGCTAAGTTACACCGAAGATTCCACGGGCACAGGAAATCGGGCATAGATCTGCATTCAATTCGCCCTCGATGGAAACTGCTCCGCCACTGTCTTTCTCCCCCGCACACGTCCGTCCTGTCCTCCGCCTTGACTGTTTGTTGTACACGCCGCGACTGAACCTCCGCAATACGTCCATCCCAACTGTCGCGCTCTCGCTCCTATCAACACATCCAACAGTTATTCTTAGAAACTCCGTTTGCCTCTGCAGTTGCTTTCTCTTCCAGTTCCCGCTCCTTTCTTCCTCTGCAGGACACTTGACTTGCATGCGAACATGGCATCTCTTCCATTGTATCCTGCGGACCGCGCCTTGTCCCCAGCCCATCTGGTCGATCAGCTCAAATGATCGCGCCTCCGATCACGGTCCCCACTGTCTTTTCATCGCTCTCATGCCAGTCATCGATAGGGCCGCTTGCCACCACCAATTGTCACCACTGTACCCAGCGCGGCGGTCGTGTTTCTCTCGCGTCTGGCCCCGTCCATTCCGGCACGCTCCTCTTCTCCGCCAGCTGATGTTCACAAAGAAACGTTCGACCTTTGTGTGCTGTCAGTTGATCCCAGGCGCCATCTGCCGACTCGCGGCCAGAACCTGAGACGTTTCGATTATCTGGGCATTCTTCCCCGTGCTCAGGGACGACGGCCTATGTGCACGTCGAATCCTGTCTGTGGCGTTTACGCAAGGCTGCCCACACACCCTGTTGCTCACTCAAGCTGCTCAGCTGAGTGCTTGTACGCTAATATTTTCTCATGCTTGACTCTCATGCATGCCGCCTGGTGCCTTTCTAACGTCCTGATTCGGGTATATTGCGCGTTTCGGTGCAGCGCGCTTCTACATGTGGAACAGTCCCGGACGGGTCGCATGTGCCCGCCCTCCAGCCTACGTTGGCCCCTATTGAAAGCCTCGCGCGAGGCATATCCACATACTTCCAGATTCCAGCTGTCGGGACCGAACGGCCGTATGGGATGCGGGGCGATAGGGATGCCAGACAGACTCGAAGGCTTCAGTTCCGTAATTCTGATAGATGGTCGTGCGCCTAGACATGTCCGCACTTGTGGCTCCTCACAGCTGTGTCGTCCCCCACGCCGCCACACTCTCACTGGTGTCGTCTGGTGTCGTAATCTGTGGACCACGACTCCGGCACGTCGTGTACTGCTTGGATTGCACTAAGTTGCGTGCGCCTGCTCGGATGTTCCGCCCCTCTCCTTGCCCTCGGTAACACGTTAGGCCTCTTCAGGTGCTCGGGCAGGCCATCGGGCTTAGTAGAGCCCTCCCCGATATGCAAATGCACCATGCACGCCCGATGTGCGATTACGATTTGCGCAGGTTTCCCATGGGACGGGCATCCCTTACGATAGATGGCTTGATGCGCTTGGTGCTTAGCGCTGCTCGGCCGACACGTCAGGTTACATCTGCAGCAGGAGCGTATGGACGTCTGAAACTAGGCTGATGCTCGGTGCGAGTGGGGCTCCTGTAGCTTCTATGGTGAGTGTCCCACTGCCAATCGGATAGATCAATGTTCAATGACTCTGCGTTGTAGTCAAAATTACCTTACGCTAGCGATTGGCCGATCACTGCAATGCATGATAAATCCAGCACATGCCTACTATAGACCTCCTGGCGCTGGTGGCGGTATACTTCCGTGTCTAAGAGCGGACGCTGTCGATGTGTGACGCCCGAACTTGCATGAGAATGAAAGTATGCCGTACGCTGTGAAACCACGTAACGCTTGTCCATGGTCCAGTTCAAAACATTGTACTCCGGGACTCACGGCAGCGCCAAGGGGGTGTGTCTGGGCCACAAGCTGGCAGAGCCTTTCACCGTCATCCTTGGGATCCACCTGAAGAGTATCGCACGCCTTCTCCTGAGCGGCGAGTACACCATCGGGGATATCTGGATAGCTGGGCATTAGAAGTGCATGGGCACTCGGCCAGATCCTATCGTGGGTTTCTCGCCGATGCTGCGGCAAAACGGTCTTTTGCTCGCTCGCTCGCTTGTGGCGAGTTCGCGCAGTTCAAGAGAGCAGGGAAGTTCAGTAGTATATGGCTGCGAGATGGTTTGGAGTGCAGTACTTGGTCAGCACACCCACAATTTGCGTGTTGCATTCACTTTCATCACGCGGCGCAGCAAGTGTTGGGTTTGGGTGAAACGCGCTGCGTATGTTCGCAGTAAATCCCCTCGGCGCAGAGTCGAGCTCCCGTTTGTATGAACCACTTCTCAGCCACTTCCACGCTCCAACACTCGGCATGCCTGCTTGGAAGGAAGTCTCTGCAAGTCCAGGTATCCATCGCTCCTTGGCTGACTCCGCCAAGCTGAGTGGTAGTCCTTGGACGGCGTGGGTGCGCGTGCGGCTTGCGCAGGTTCCCATCCATTGCCACAGCTGGCGTATTCCCAGCCTTTCCCAGCGGATAAACGAACTTTACACAGGCCTTCTCCGCATCATGCACGCACTAGCGCTGTGAGCCCGATCGTGCTCGGGCTCCCATGGGCCACACGGAAGGTGTCCTGTACGCCAAAGACGCATCATCTCCTATGATCCCTCCTCGCAATCGCTGAGAAATCGAAGCGGGGGGCAGAGCCCTCCAGGCTGGCGCAGGCGCGCTCTGGCTACCGTCTGCCCCCAGACCAAGAGGCAGCTGACGCATGACACCCCGGAGTGCGAACCCTCGCCCCCTAAGACGAGGTGTGCGCGAGGTTCGTACTATCGTGCCGTTTTGCCCCAGTGTGGGGAAGACAGCGGGAATGGAATGGATTGGGCTGGGGCCGGCTTGCCCATCCGAGTCCTGCACACATGTACATCCATGCCGTGGATTCTTCGCATTTGTTGCGGCGAAACCGAGCATTCCGTGCGCATAGCGACCTCGCCAGGTTCCCTCCCCCTCCTCTCTCGAACTTCGACCCATCGCGGCTCACCCGAAAGTCGCACAAATGTGGATACGAGATGCGAAGGCAGCTCGCTGGCTAATTCCAGGCATGCGCTGGTGTCCCGTTCCTGCTCGTAATTGGCGCAAAGATGGCTGGCAAGGTGACCTGTGCACGCGGCGGTGAGTGTGGGTGCGCAACTCCGCTGCGCGGCGACGGTCGACTCTCGCGCGCGGGGCTTGTTACGTAGCGTTCACAAGCCCGTGACGGCGCAATGAGTCGAGGGCGACGTACCTGCCACCGTGGACGCACCGTCGCCACCCGCTCCCATACAGAATAGGCGAGCCTATGGCGCGACGGCACGCAGCGCTACGGTCTAAATTGGGCATCGCGACCTCCACAGCGTGCGACAACGCCAAGTACCCTGACGTCTCGCGCGACGTCGACTGGCGGTGTGGATCGTGGGTATTCCTGGGCGAAGTAATTGCGTTGGATGCCCAGTCCGCTGATCACATAGGCTCAGGTTGCCACTTGTATGAAGCTTCAGTAACCGTCGGAGGTGGTGCGTGGGGAAACCGCGAAAATTTCGATGAGCTTCGGGTTCTAATGAAAGTTTACTGAGTGAGCAGTATGGAATGTGAAGAACGTATGGGCAGCGTGACGGACGACGGAAAGCGAGACAATGGAATGAACGCGGTGACGTCCGCCATACGTCGGAGGCGCCGCGCCAGTCACCTTCTGGGACGCTCCACCAAGGCGCAGAAGGCACGGAGGAGAGCAGCTTCTAATGCTCCCACTACTTACAGCCGGGATGGCATGACGCTCACAAACGTCTGGAGAGCGCAGGCGCCGGGAGACGGAACGGAGGCGTAGTGCGTCCCAGAAAGAAGGCTGGCACGGACGAAAGAGGACAAACGAGATTAGAACGCAAAACTCCAGATGAAAGGAATGCACACGGAAGACGGTTCACTGGCCCGCGCTCCGGCACGCGCACGTCCGTGCCCGCCTTCTCAACGTCACCGGTCCTCGAGCGAGCGTTACGATGCGCATCACGAGCGACCACCCAACGCGCACTCGTGTCAGCAGCCTGCGCCGGACCTGAGTCACAACGTCGAACGTTTGCACGGCGGCGAGTGCGCAGAGTCTTGTGCTCTCACACCCCCTGCATGCCGGGGAATCTGCGGCACGGGCAGACACGCTGCTGCCAGGCTGCACGCGCCGATGCATCGTATGCCTTGATGCTCGCTTGGCATGCCGCACGATCGTGCACGATGCAGGCCGATGGGAAGACTCCCTTCCGCCGGCCAGGTCCTGGCGGATCAGGAAGGAGAACGTCGTGCGGATCGATAGGCGTTGTGATCCCTTTGTCTTTACTCTGCAAACGCCTCTCGGAGATGGCTCGGTAGGATCAGCTGCAGCCCATCTCTGTCAGATACACGTTCGCACACGCCAGATAGGCAGCGCTGGCCACCGGGTGCATCCCTGTGCCACTCGGTACGGGATCGATGCCGCGGAGAAGGACAGAACGCAGGGCCGAGCGCGTCGATTACGAGTTTTCGGACAAAGACGTGACTGTCGAGCATTGTGGGGTACGGCCTTCATATCGCACACTGTGCCCGCGCGGGGCTGTGAGCGCTTGGGCTGCTACCGGGTCGAATGCCGTTACCCTACGTGCGTGGTGCTCTCCCAATAGGACCTGATAGGACCCGCACAATTCCGGCGTCTTGGGTGCCAGCATGTACGCTCTGCGTCGCCGCGTGTACATGGTAATGACAATCTACGAAGGATTGCAACGTAAGTCCGTATACCCGTTATCAAAAAAAACTGGCCACGCGAAACATGTGTGTGCATACTTACCGTCATTGAATTTGCCGCCGCATGCTCGCCGGACGAGCGTGCACAACGCCGATGCGCCCAAGATCGCGCCGACGTCTCAACAAAAGTGAAAATCCTGGAAAAGCGCTGCAAGAAGTTCTCTATGAATGCACGAGACGTGGCGCCGGACACACGCACGGTCGACACGCCGGGCTCAGTGTGCCCTGCAGTATACGTATGTACGTATACGAAGCAAGCATGTACGCACATATTGCTAATATTCCAGCATGACTTGCATTAGTATACCGGGTCGTCGGGTTTGATCCCCAAGGGTGGCCGCTGGCGGTTACTTACCATTGGAAGCGGTCGTTCCGTCGGTATTCATGCTCAGGGTGGACAGCACCTGGGACTGGAGCCTGGGCGGCGAACCTCGTGAAGTCCTGCAGCCCCCGAAGCATCGCCGCCCAGCTCTGGTGTCGCATAGATTCGTAGCCGCTCTCACGCGCAAGAGTGATGGGCCACTCTCCAGCGCGTTCTTCGACCTTTTTGCATCATAGTCTTAGTCGTGAGCGATGCAACAAACACGGGAGAAGTTGTTTGAACGTTGTCAGGACACACACTTATGTGTAGACGACATACAACAGGCGCTGCGCCCGCGGATGGAAGAATGAATGTTCGTGTGAGCCGCCACGACGCCAACGGTGCGAATTTGAGCCCTCTGAAGGAGAGTGGGATATCAGCTAGCCTGCAAGATTGGCGACGGCAGATACGCGGTCTATGGTGCTGTGAAATCACAACTCGCACACAACGTCTTCCCTTTCTGCAGTGTTCATGGCACGGAGAAGAAACTAATGCTAGCCCGAGGCAGCCTTCGGTTTCACGAGCGACACACAATTGTTGACGCATGACGGGAATAAGAACTAAGACCACATCGGAGAGGCACTGCGCCGAGCAGAGTGAGGATGGACGCGGCAGGAAGACGTCCATCGAGAGATCGGTGGGAGCATGTCAACCGTTCTAGGACTGAGAGCGGTAACGTGGGCGTCTCGACTACCCAGGATGTAAGCAAGGGACGAGGGTGGCCAGACAGACCAGACGCATCCGCACTCAGGATTGGTGGGTCGGAGACAAGGAGGAGGGGGTCGAAAATGGGAAATGAGTGTCGGTCCCATCGCCTGTGGGAGATCAAACAAGGTGCCGACTAGTGTAGCATGCACCGCAGACTCCGTAGGCTCCTCGTTCCACCAGTGTGGTCTCCGTGCAGAACAGCCACTGGTCAGCAGCATGAGAGTCGGAGAGAAGAGTGTATCCGAGGCCCTATTGCCCCTAGTGGCCGGCATTCGGTCCTGGGATCACCAATCCCAGGGCGCGCGAACACGGAAGCGCACGCACAGGGAATACAAGGCAGTCTTCTCCAAAGAACGCCCGCGCCCTGCGTGCGACCACACACGATGACGAGATGGCAGAGGGCCACAAGATCGCGTCCAAAGTGGGAGTCCGCCATCATGTCGAATAGATGGAACCCGCTGCTGTGCTCGCCAGCGTCGGCATGCCTGGGACTTGAGTTCAGAGTCGGTCTGTGGGCGTACGTTATCTCCGGGTGCAACGTGGTATCTTCGAGTGCAGCGCCTCTCCCCTGCGTCCCAGTGCAGTGAGGCATTCCCATCGTTGGCCGGTAGTACGGAGGCACGGTGGTACGAGGGTCGACCGCACCCGACGGGCGTCGCAGCGTTCCCCTCTCGCACAGCCCTGGTTCAGGTCCAACATGGATCCAGAATTATATGTGAGGGCTCCAAGTTTCCCACTGCGCTGCGAACAGAGGAGATGTGCGTAGTACAGCAGCAACACATCATCGATACTGGTGCGTACGTGCCTATCGCGAGTAAATCCACCAAACTGTCCAGGGCTGTCGACCGTCGACAGCCAACAGTCGACGTTCCGCCGGGGACGCCAACCGGGGGAAGGAGAGAAGGAGAGAAGTCGTCACCTTTGCCCCGGTGCCATGCAGCGCGTGACAGCAACAGTCAAGCTCGTAGGTCGTCGTCCCTGTCCTGGTCCAGCACACCGACGGCCTCTGAAGATCTGAAGTATCTCAAACTCTGCCGACGAGGCAAACTTGGGGCAGACGCGGATTGAGGAATCATAGAGTAATAGATTTTGACGACAGGACAGGGTCAGCCACGCGCGTGGCACAAGTCGCACGCGTGTCGACCGTTGCAGGCAGCAGCACGCATCATATCCTATCGTATCTCAGTCGACTCTCGCGAGCCTCCGAAGGTACCCAACAGAGAAGTGCGCGAGCCACTCCAGGGGGAGTGAGGAACGTGGCAACGGGTTGGCACAGCACTGGCAGAGCGGGAGTTCAAACGACGAGATGGCGAGATGCGAGGAGATGAGGATGAGATGGGTGCGAGTGATGTACAGCAGCTCCGGAGCAGAGCACTGTGATAATCCGTCCTCCCAGGCGCGCGGAACCAATGGGCGATCCTCTCCGTAGCCCGAGTGCCGGCAGCTCGCGCGGATGGAGAGAATATGAGACCGCGCCCAAGAAGAAGAATGGTCGCATATACGACGATGTCCGACATGATAGTCTAGCGGATACGCTCAGCATGCACTGAGCTCATGGCCACATGGGCGCAAGCTTGGGAAAAAAAGTCAGCAGTCACAGCCATTCCAAGATCACAAGCAGCAAGCACAACGAGGAACCGCAGATGGCAGACAATGTGGACGTGGCGTTCAAAACGCGGTCTCTTCGCGAGAGATCCCGTGTGTATCATGTATAGACTAAGGTACAGATGGCCGCTCGGGCACTACGCTAACTAGATACACGGGGTGTCAATGGAATACGGACAGATATGCCTGCAACAGGCAGGGCTAATAACGTAGTGTACGTATGCGTACGGTCTCAAGGCAGGGGATAATACTATACGCACGTAATGTACCAGAATTATGCAGCTCTATGCATACGTACTCAGACATGTGGTGGGGAACAATTGCTGCGAAACGGCTAGGCTCGACCTCCATTCTTAGGAGGGCGCCCGCAAAATGAGGTGACGAGGGAACGAGCGCAGCGGACAGGAGGTGGGTGGGGACGAGATGGGCTCGGATGGGGTGCGCCTGGAAGACTGAGAGAAGAGTGCCGAAGGATGCAGATAATAAAAATGTGCGGAAATGGGCGAGCGATGCGGTGAGGGTATGTATGCGATAGAGACGTCAGCGGATATGCGATCGACAAGAGGGGCGGATGGGAAGGGCGAAGTTATGGGCATCATGCAGCGGCGTGAGAGCATGGGGTGAGTGTGACGGTACCAGGCGAGAGAGGGGTGGGTGGCCAAGTAACAAGTAAAGGGATCATGGCTCAAATCCGTACTCGACTGCCTCCCGGCAGGCGTCGTTCGGACCCGATTCCTTTCCATGCTGCCGGAGGCTCTGGAGCGTGTTAAAACACGCGTCACACGCAGAACAAGAGTGCGCGCTGAGTCTGCGTTGTTGGAAGGAGAACGTCTGCTCGTGGGGTGGTAGGGAACGTGAACGCTTAGAGGACTGCGACGACTGCGGAGGCGGGAAAGATGAGTAAGTACGCTGGCACAGTGGCAGGCACAAAGGAGGACCCACAGTGTCATCGTCAGAGCTCAGGTCCACATCGTCCGCTTTTCGTTTGAGGGAAGGCGCAGGGGATGAGGAGACTGGAGATGATGGTGGCGCTGATTATTACGATTGAGGAACGGGGGTTCACGAACGCCACGCCAGGATGAAAGACGAACCTGGGAGGATGTCCACATCCACCTGATATGCCTTTGCATAACCCTCTCTCCATGCAAGCACTCGGTTAAGGCGCGTTTTGTATGTGTCGTCATAAGTTGGCGCCTGGGTCGCGTCAAGGTCCTCCTCGGAAGAGCAGTAGGAGGAGCAGACGGACTCGTCCTCTTCGGAGTCGTCGTCACTGGACTCGCAGGAGGAGGACGCGAATGTACCTGAGTAGAGAGTGGAGGTGTATGGGTGGGAGCGCGGAGGCGGGGGTGGAACTTCGATGAGCTGAATGACCTCGATGGTGCGCTGAGGGTGGATGTAGAGATGGCTGGGCTGGGGGTCCTTGTTCAAGTAGGACGCGTCGGGTGGGGGATAGGACGGGTGGGGAGACTGGGTGAGCATGGTGGCGAGAGTGGCACCGGGAACGTGCATCGGGCGGAGGGAGGAGCGGTGAGGGCAACGACGGCGGAGGAGGAGGAGGAGGAGGTGAGAGGCATTTTATGAGAGTGCTCGACAGGGAAACTCTCAGGACTGACCGGATTGGGACCTTCTCGAAGCGGCAGTCGCCCAGATCCGCATCCTGGCCAATCAAGATATTATCCGATCTGGATCTCGACACATTTACTATTTTCGCCAGAGAGACGCGCGTTTGGCCCGCATCCGGATTTGGACGCCCGAAGCTCGCATTCTTCTCATCGGCGTTTTGGCGGACTCTCCTTGGCCATTCTCCTCCGTTTCCCATACTCCCCTTCCATCTTTCCCTCCCCTTCTTCCCCCATCTCCGACCATAAACGGCCTTCGCACACTCTCCTGCCATACGTTCATCACATACTCCTTGTTCATCGTGAACAAATTAACGACTGTCTACCACAGTGTGTATTGACGAGTGATAAACAACAACATGAGTGACTCCAACCCAGCCAGTGACTACTGACTACATACCCCTTCACCCCGTCTGTCCAACACCTTCCATGCCCGCCACAGTTCCCCACCATCCCATCTCTGTGCTCCCCCGCCGCGTTCCTCCCTCCTGCTCGCACGCCAATTGCCAATATAGTCATCTTGGGCTGCCCACCCAGCTCGTGGGAGCTCACGGCCTCATTGGCGCCAACCATGCCTCGGCCGCTTCAAATTGGTCGATCAGCTCACGCAGCACAGCGTTCTCAGAGTGCAACTGCCTCATGGCTGTCAGCGTCTGCATTTTACCCACCACCACCACCACCACCACCATAAGTTTTTGAAGACGCGGACGCGCGTAACGGGGCAAGCACAAACACGGAAGTAGTCGTCAACACCGATTCCACCGTGCGTCCGAGTAGCACCAGCAAAAGCGCTCACCACATCCCAGAACCGGAACCCGCGCTCGACCTCCGCCTTGGGGGACTTCACGCCTTGGAACGTCTCCTCGCAGATGTCCAACGCCACTTGTTTCGCTTCTTTCACGCCTTCCGCGTTCGCGTCCCGCACCCGCTGCCGGCCGTTCAGGTGCGTGAGCGCATCGAGGTAGACCTTCGCGAGCACGCCGAAACCAGTGTTGACTTCCTGTTGGAATGGCAATGATAGGTTCACGTCCAGCAGGTCGTCCCGAGCCCGCCGAGCGTCATGACGCAGGAGCATGTTCAGTGAGGTCACCTCAAGCAACGTCCTCAGTGCCCGTGTGAGCGAACGGACGAATGAGTTGAACACGAGCAGCTCTCGTGATAGAGGCGCGGACCATGGTTGTGACTTATCGACGGCAGTGATCGGAAGTGATCAACCACCACGAGATCAGCCACGGGCGGTGCGGAAGCAAAACGCGAGTAGGCACGGTGTGAGTAAGACGTACCACTGAGTGAAATGCGGGTTGGTCATACCTTGCAGCTGAGCGGGAGGATGCTGAGCACGCGCATCACAAGTAACATACATGACTTTTCGTCATCTGCAACACGCGATACCATAACACATCAGCTGTGCTGTCCGATGGTCGTCATGATCCGTGGGAAAAATATCCAAACATACCGGTACCGAAACTAGGCCCCCCGCTGAATGCGCGGCCGGACCACAGATGCCCATGAACTACGCCTGCTCGAACGAGCTCCAGGAACAGGTAAAGTGCGTCTTGGAATTTGTCGTTCACTCGCGCTGGGCGCAGTGCTACATACATCGCCCGTGCCAAGGGGGAGTGCGTGTGGGTGTTCAACAGGAACCTATCAGGTGCGATCACCACATTAGTTTGTTCTTGACATCCCGTGCCTGTTAACGAAGGCGACATACCCACGTAGTTCAAGGAATCGCCAGATGACGTTCGCCACAATCTCATCCTTTTTCTCAAGGACACCAGAGCCTTGCGTCGCCTTGATCTTGGTCCGCGCAGCGAGCTTCTCCGATAAAGTAGCTCCAAGACACAGGGAGAAATCTATGGTAGACGACTGTGCAATCACAGCGACGCCGCAGGGTTCGAAGCGTCAGCTCGGATCCGCAGTCTCTCCGGACAGGCATGGATGACAAGAGACACTCACGTTCTGCCTCCTGAGTTCTTCCTCGACGATGGCGTACGGAACGTTCCAGCCGGCGACGCGCTCAGCCAGCTGGGTCGTCTGCTGGGAGTTGTGGGAAATGGATTTCTGCGGCGTGGGCTGCTCAAACCAAAAGTAGCCTGTGACCTTCTTCGTCTGCCAGAACGGGTGCATTACGCTCGAGATGAGTGCAAGCGCGGTCGCTCGGGGCCCTGTCTGGCCATCCGTGATAACCTCCTTGACGAACCGCTTGTACTCCGTCGTCTCCCCATTATCAAGGGGTGGGTTCTCAATGATCTGGCCAGTGGTGAGCCAGACAAGGGCTTGCGGACCAAGGAGACCTCGCGACAAGTAGAAGTAGACCTCATCAGGGAGTCGGTGAGTGAAGATCTCATGGAGGTCGGATGGTATGTCTGCTGCAGTAGGGTGATGAGTGTGGTGGTTTGGGTGTCCATGGGGAGAAGGGGTCGTAATGGCGAGGGGTAGTGGAGTGACAGAGCCTTCGGAAGAAAGGATGAGGGAGTATTTGATCATGGAACGTGTACGCGCATAGTGCTCGGGATACTGTATCTGCTTCACATAAGGTTGGTCTGCGGAAGCGGACACAGCGGCAAACCCAGACTTATAATACTTGACCATATCTACGGTCGCTTTCAATGCCTGTTCGTGTACGGTTGGCGGGAAAGGAGGCGAGTTATCGAATCCTAGCAAGATTCCAATGTCCAAAAACTGGTCTTCTGACACACCCAGATCGTTCAGGACCGAGCGCTTCGTAACGAACGAGAATGTGGGGTTTAACGCCACCAGGTCAATCGATGTGATGACCTTGTCGACGCCAGGGTAGAGGAGGGTGTCTGAAGGTCCATATATAGCGTGAATATAGGACTTCGGATGACGCTGAAGGTATATCAACTGGAGCATTAGCGTCCCACCAGGTCAGTACCCCGCATATTGTCTGACGCTGAACACGTGGACTCACTTGTGCACAAGGAATATAGGGTGCGACGATAAACTCCACATTTCGATGTTTGAAGATCCTCAACACAATCTTCCAAAGGTCCCATTGGTGGAGGTTGCTCCGGCCCTCGAACAGCTTCGTCGCCGCATCCTCCTGTCCGGCCTCGTACTTAGCCCACGCCTCGCGCCGGTCCCTACACGCTTCATTCTGCTCTGCCTGCGACTGCTGTTGCTGCTTCGGACGACGGCTTGGAAGGAGACCAGGAAACACGAATACGGGCTTGATGTGAAGTTTTTCGAGCGCTCGCAGGTCAGATTCAATGCGCGTGGTGAGCGCGAGGGGAAGACCACCAGTTGCGGCGAGAAGAGGCTCGCGAGAGGGTGGGTTGTCAATCAAGTAGGAGAGATAGTAGGATGCATCAATGCCCAGACGTGAGTCAGAGAGCGCGGACAAGGGGTGAGTTTGGAGATGCTTTCGTTCGACCAGGTAGTCTGTAGAGACGACGACGGCATCAGACGTGCTGTGAGCCCTGTCGTTGCATGCACGTCTGCAAGGAACAGGAAAGGCTGCTTACTGGAGAATTGCTTGATGGGCATCGTTGGCGACGGAGAAGACGGCTTTTGCAGTGTCCAAGAGCTGCTGGAGGCTGACCAGTGTCGAAAGCAACGACGAGAAGCACACAGCGGGCTTATGTAATCTGCTATCCGTACTCAGAGTCAGATGAACGCCCAATGCTTCATCTCTCTCAGTCTCTCTTTCAATACCATGTTCATCGCCGCGCTCACCGCCAACAATGGCGACTATGCGTTAGACCATCGGACTGTGCTGCGCTGTTGGTGGAAGAGCCGGTAGCTTGACCTCTCTGTACGCATTCGTTCCTCTCCGATCAGGTCACCCGTGTCCGTCGTGCATTCCCCAAAGACAGTTCTGACCGATGCTCCGAGACAGTTTGACGGCGACGAGAATACACCATGACCAACTCTTGCACGTCGCTACGTTTATGGTGGTCTGCTGGCCACTCGTTCTATCTGCGATTTGCAGCCTGGCAACCTTAGGGATGCTAAATTCGTGTGGTCGTGGGAGCACTCCGTATGCTAAAATACCCCACTCCCTCTCCTCGTTCTCACCATCTGCCACGCATGGCCGCGCCTGATCACGTTCCCTGCCAGCGCAGGATGGCTCGAAGCTTGCGTTCGCGAGTTACGTAGTGATACTGCTCCACCGACGTATGCGTTGCATGTCCGCATGTTCGATGCATGTGTCGCATCCGTCTCACTCGCCGGCAGAGCTAACTTGAAGATGTTTTGGATGCTCGCTGCTTTCCCATTCAATCCCGCCTCCTCTCCAGGCCGCGTGTTGACTTGTGGCCCACAGGGGCAGAGCTATCTTTATTGTCCTGTTCACTTTCTCAAGGTCTTGTACAGTGGGTGGTACGTACACCAATCACTTCCTCGTTTGAACCCATCGGACCTCTTACTGCCGGCGCTGCTTCCATATGGGGGGACGAAACCACTGTCCTCATCGTGAGACCAGCGCCATTTACTGACATCGCCTAGCAGTAGAACACACCTCATAAACCACCCCGTTCCGATGAGATGTTTTCGCTGCGAGCAATCCTAACCTCTTGGTAGTTGAACTCGCAAGCTCTTCTCGTGTTTCAGGGATACTACACGGAACATCCTCTTGTTTCAACATATCTGATCATCGCGAGAACGTCGCATATCGCGGTACCAACTACACGGTCACAGGCTGGGAGGGAGACTGTGTCCGGTTGCCTGTTACCTACCGATGAAAGAAGTCGTAAACATCATCGAGCATCACCTTCTGCTGTAGCCCGCGGCTCGCAAGAATGTGAATGCCACGTCCATAAATCTTCACTAACCAGTACGCTCCCATGCTATGTCATGTCTCGGACTGCCTCTGAGTGGTCCGCCGGCCACGTTTCCCAGCAGGCATCACCTCCTTCCTACAAACCTGTGCGTATACAATTTGGGAAAAGCGCAACTCTATCCGCAGCTTCGTGTCCCGCGCTCTCACGAGTAACGAGTAGGTCAATGTACATCGTTCCCACGGCGAGATACTCAGCTGGTTATCCAACGTCGCACATAGTCACAGGAAACGAACTTGGACCCCTTCCCCACAACCCCCGCATTCTCAAGTTCGGCCGACAATTCGACGACAATTCTCGGTGAGCCCCCCCGTGTGCTTACGCTCACTGTGTCGATTGTTCTGCTCTCTTTGGCATGCCACGGCCGACCAGCGTGTCGCATGGTCGCTGTGCACTGTGCAGAAGGTCATGGATCGATCTTGGACATGATTTCCTGGTTCCTGTCTCAGCCGTCTGCGGTCACGGGCCTGGTTTGTTGGGCGGATCACGACAAAGCAGACGTTGCATTTACCCCCAAGGAGAGATCCCATCGAACTCAATATAATGAAGTCCACCAGGTGCCGCAGGTCCCTTAGTTGGTCTGTCTGTAATCTCTTGGGGTGCACGCAGCGATGATCACTTTCCAGTCTCCTCTTCTCCCTCCCCCTTAGGCATCATCGATGTCAGTGAGATCGCTATCAATACGTCTACGTTTGTGCCCCTTCTTCCCATGGGCTTCTGTGCCCTGTGCAGTTCGGCGCGGTTCCGACCCCCTCCCTACATCCACACTGAAATCCTAATCGTCCTAACCCTGTCCAACATCCGTTCACGCTCCTGCGTGATGGTATCATGCCTGACGCGATGTGCGCGGCTCATGACTACGTCTTGACACGTAGATTCTCAGACTCGTACTCCATGAAGCCAGATGCACTATGGACACCACCACGCGGACACCGGAGGCATTGACGCAGCGCTTTCGGTCTCACGCGCGTAGACGCAAAACGCACGAGTATGCGCTGTCCTTGCCTAAAGTCGGCTGGCCGAGGTTTCTTGTGGTGCCACATTCGTTCCCATGCCGCGACCTATCGCGCGAGTGTTCCTTGCACCCCCTGTTCTACCCTCGGGGCGGGAGAAGTGCAAGAAGTCATGCGCATCCCGCCAAGATTGACCCTGGGCTTGCTTTTGTCGTCTCTAGTGGGGCCGTGGGCGCTGCATCCGGACACCGTGCGTGCACAACAGGGTGTGCGGACGCTGTTGTCAACCTAGAGCACCCAGCCCGCGGGCCCGAGGGGTGTGGAGTGCATGCCGTGGCTACCACTGAGAAGGATCTTGATCAACACGAACAGGGACGGTGATGACGCTTGTCGGACCATATACGACTGTATGGGGATTGCACAGTGCACACCACCGCCAGGGCACCGGGAACGCTGAGTATCGTGCGTGCTTTTGGCCCTTCTTCGGTACACTGGGGCGCTCGCCGACTCGGGCTCAGTTGCAGTTGTGCAATGAGAGGTTGTGCACCTTGTTCTCCTCGCAGCTGCAATCTGATGGAGATTCGTCATCTGAGCACACCTTGTGAACCTGATGTGCCCGTCAAGGGAGCGTCGCGGCGGCGTAACTGAGGCATAATCTCAGAGACGACCGATCTCAGGCCAGAGCGGCTGCTAGCGTCGAGAAGCGGAAGGTGTCTTTTGTTTTCTGTGTCTTGATGTCGTCCGGATTTGTCGGATTTCTGTTCCGCGCTCCCTTTCGAAGAAACGAAGATCGTCTGAATACGCTAAGAGGACCACCCAGAATCAGTAATGAATTAACCGCTCCTCGAGCCGGGCCGGTTACAAGCCGATGATGTCTCACAAGGTAAGCCGTGCTTCAAGCTAAGAAGTTGTACATCGTTGGGATCATTCTCTCGTCGCCTCCAGAAGTGTTGAATCAAGGCTGATTCTGACCTTGACAAGATGTGATAAAAACATCAAGTATGTAGTACTTAGCCGCGTTGCAGAACGGTGTGTTGGGTCACCTTGTGTCCGTACGTATCTTCTTACTACTGATGCGCCATGACGTGCTCACTTGGTGAGAAATGTATAGCAACCGCGCCAGTCACCTCGATACGACATTAACTTGAACCCGTTGTCCACAATCACCCGCTTGAATTGCAGGGGACATGCGCGCGCTGTAGCTTGTGCTATGTGCTACATATAGTTCCCATCACTCAAGTCTGAACACTCGTAAGCCGCTTCTGGCACATCTTGTGGTTTCAGGGGACTCAGCGTCAAGTGCACTACGACAAGCGGAACTATTTGCGAAGGGCGGGTGCGCGTCCCACGTGTATCGGTAAATGCCGACGCGTCTGTTACCCTGCGAGTGATAATAAACAGTCATCGAGCATGACTAATGAGTACTCTCACTGCAGCGTTGTTCGCTGTTGTTCGTAATGCCGTCTGTACATATGCCATCAGACTCAGATTATCTCCGCGGTAGGTTGGCTTAACGCCACCAAGCTGTGCCAGAGAGCAGGGGTCATTAACATCCACGGCGGTGTTACCAGACGCTAGCCTTGAAGCTGCTCCCCATCAAGTGAACATCACTGGTGTGTATGATGGATGTATCTTGGTTTAATCACATGTGGTGGCTACCCCAAACCTGTTCCACTACAACAGGACCTAGACTCGTTCAGACTCCTGGAATGGGAATATGAGCCGGTCAGAGTACCAGTCCTACTGGTAGTACGTTCTGAGCGATCATTCTTGCACACCATTTGGCAGGCAAAACGTACTAAGAGTCAGTCAGTCAGTGGGTCAGTTCCGCATTTGTCTCGTACTCTCCGATGTCCTTATGTTTGCGCGCTCGCCGTTATTTAATGCCCGCCTAGCTCAATCGGATAGAGCGTCAGACTCTTACGCTTGCGGGTAATCTGAAGGCTGCGAGTTCGACCCTCGCGGTGGGCTAATAGGTTTTTAGGTCCTTTCCAATGAAGCAAAGCAGACAGTTGAAGAATCTATGCTCGTTCTATCAAACGATTTCAGAGGTTATGTTTGTTGTACGCAGCAATTGTGTTCGCTCCATTTTTCGTAAGAACTACGTGAACCACGACACTTGCCTTATTAGGACGTGCATGATTTTTTCTTCTCAGTACTGCAGACCAGGGGATATATAAGCCTGACGCTGTTCACTAGTGGATCTCAACGGGACACGATGAGCTCCGCCGCACTCATTGATAGCAACCTGAGTGACCTGCAGCTGCTTTCGAAGGGCAAGGTTCGGGACATATACGCGACCTCGGACCCGAACCTCCTTCTCTTCGTCGCGTCGGATCGCATATCCGCGTACGACGTAATCCTCCGCAACGTGAGTCCTCTCTCGTGTGCTGCCACAGCATCCGCAGCGCTGATCCTTGATCCTCACTGCATATGTTCTTGCCGTCGCCCTTGGATCTTGCGATCTACGCACCTGCACTTGGATATTCTTCGCTGTTCGTCCCGATACGAACCCCCGTGCTCCCGGGGACGTACACCGGTCGTGGCCTGCCGGGAACAGGGCGTGCCGGACAAGGGAAAGGTGCTGACGAAAATCTCCTTGTTTTGGTTCAAGAGGTTGAAGCACCTCGTCCCGACGCACTTTGTCACCGCGGACGTGGAGAAGATGCCCGAGGAGGTCAGGAAGTACAAGGACGTGCTCGACGGCCGGGCAATGCTCGTGCGTAAGGCCAAGGTCGTACCTCTCGAGGCTATCGTCCGCGGATACATCACCGGTGATTCCCTTGTGCTCTTCATACATATGGAGTAAATGCACTAATGGTTTTGTGTCCGCCGAACAGGCTCAGGGTGGGCAGAGTACAAGAGGAGCGGAACAGTGCATGGCATTCCCCTTCCTGCCGGCCTCGTCGAGTCCGATAAGCTCCCCGAGCCGCTCTTCACGCCCTCCACCAAGGCCGAGCAGGGCGCGCACGATGAGAACATCTCCCCAGCCAAGGGTCTGTCTCTTACCCACATATACATTACTCTACCCGCGCGGCTTCGCTGACCCTACTGTTCTAGCTGCCGAACTCATCGGGGCGGAGCTCTGCGCCAAAATTGAGCCCGTCGCGCTGCGGCTGTACAAGGAGGCGGCCGAGTACGCGCTCGGCAGGGGCCTCATCCTCGCCGACACCAAGTTCGAGTTCGGCCTCGTCCCGTCTTCCTCTGCGGGCGGGGACGGGGAGGAGTTGATTTTGGTGGACGAGGCGCTTACTCCGGATTCGTCGCGCTACTGGCCCGCGGCGGAATACAAGCCGGGCGGGGGCCAGCCGAGCTTTGACAAACAGTACTTGAGGGACTGGCTGACGAAGACAGGGTTTAAGAAAGGGCTGGAGAGCGGCCCGGAAGGACATGAAGGCGAGGGGTGGGTGATGGAAGATAAGGTGGTTGAGGGGACGAGAAAGAGGTATCTGGAGGCGTTGGAAATGCTCACTGGGGAGAGTATCTAGATCTGGAAATCCGAGAGGAGACACGGATCTTTCTGTTTGTGGAGGGAAAGCAGGAAGAATTGGTCGAAATTTGTGCGGCAAGCTTGTAGGTTACATATGTACAATTCGAAGAGGAGCTCGATGATTGAATGATGCGTTGGGCCGATACTATGTTGAAGTACAGGATGAGTCATTCTATTTCTATGCAGGTCCCGGAGATGCTTTGACTGTGAGGTGGGAGTATGTGCGTACAACCGTATGCAAGCTGAATGATATAGTAACACAATGCTATTGTTTGTGCATGACTTGAGAGGCGAACTTGCTCCTCGCGCGGATTGCAGGGCCCTTCCACAGGAGCACCTAGTACAGACACGGCAATGTCACTGAGTCAACACACGGATCCAAGGTAACACGAGAAGCACTCACGTATGGGATGGGAATCATAGCGACCGCAATGAACGCGAAGAGCGTCGTGCCCCAATGGTACGTCAGCCGGGAATACAACTGCTCGGTGAAGAGCGGAAATACAGTGCCCATGATGTTTCCTGACATGTCTGTCGTAAGCGGAAGATGCAGTGCCAGTGATCGAACACAGATCTTACGAGATAGACTTTGCCCTGCTAGCGCCGAGGACGCGAAGATACCGTAACTGCATGCGAAGGTTATCGTTAGTGGATTCGGAAAATGGCCGAGTTGATGCGGGCGCTGGAGCGTACCAGTCTGCGAGATATGAGAAGACGGCAACATAGATGACAAACAGGGCTGTCATAATCACCTGGGGAAAACGTGAGACCTAACAGTGTGTGCATTGCTGCTCGGACACCACTTACAAAGACTCCCATCACCATACCGATCCAGTGAACCGTCGTGAACGTGCACCACCCATAGATGAACATCCCAGCGGGAAACAGTATTGCCCCAAGACAGGCGCCGAACAGGCGAGCTTCAGGACCTTTGGTCGGATAATATTTTCTAATGCGGAACCTGAGTTGTAGTCAATCTAAATGGTGTAGAGGAAAAGAATCATACGCGTAAAGCCTTTCCTGGTAGATCTGAATCGCTTCCCCAGCAAAACAGCCGGCGCTGCGAAGAACGGTCAGAACACTGTCGCATGTCATACAGGGTAAACGGCTCTACATCATGGCGGTAAAGACCGTCCCAGTCTGACCGGTGGTGAAGTTGTGAATCTGTCGGAATGCCGGCCCAATCGATCTAAGATTATGGTACGACTCATGTGAGGATCACTGACGACGCAGTTCTATTTTGTACTCACGCAACTAGGACGTAGAGAATGCCCCATGCAAATCCCGCCCAAAGCTGCAACAAGTTCGTGAGTATCAGAGAACTGGCGTGTTAATGACTTCGATCACGTACACTGAATGACGCGACGACCGGTTCCGTGAACAGGAGATCTGTCCGACATGAGTCAAGGAAGGGGAAGGAGCCCACCGATGCCACTCACAAATCGGACGAGTGCAAGAGATGTAGATGAGCGTGCGCAAGCTCGCGCGCTCGTCCTCCACCCGAGCACGATAATGCAGATTCCCGGTCTTCTTGCGCAGCTTCCTCGCCATGCGCGTTAGGAGCACTCCTGAGCGCGTCTCTTTCATGCATATCGGCACGGCGATCACAAATATACCCAGCCAACTAGTCAGAGTGAGTGTGAGCTTGATTACGGCTGCCAGAATGCGTGAAAGAAGTGCACCGCCACGACGCACATGACATGGATCCATTGAATCCATCTCCATCCGAGATTGGGAGCTTGTTCGATCCAGCCAGCAGCGACACACCCTATGCCTGGCCCTGACAGCACCATCACTGCGAACGCAGACATCGGCACGCCCCGTCTACAAGAAAATAGTTAACAATGGGGAGGAAAGGTACGACAAGAGAGCGAACTCACTCAGAAGGTGCCCAGATGTCTGCAATGGTACCGCCGACCATTGCGGAAGATGTGGAGCCGAAGGCCCCGGCAAGGAACCGGCCTACAAGGACGGTCTGAATATTCGGTGCTCTACGAAGTTGATTAGCCTCGATATGGATCAACGTCATGCTAGTACACAGGACTCACAGAGCGGTCATCATGTGCATCAGTAAACACCCGACACCACTGAAGAAGTATATCGGCTGCCTCCCAAATTCCTCGCTGAACGAGGTGGATACCAGCGGGATGAGGGCAAAGCCGAGCGTGAACGTGGACAGACCGATGGTTGCCTGAAATTGTGTCGCGTTCAGGTCGCGCGTCATGGAAGGGAAGCCGAGGGCGAATGCGCCCGAGGTCGAAGCTACCGAGGAAACGAAGTTAGCGTCGTTGTCTTCGGAGAAGATCGAGATTCAGGACGGACCTGTGATGATAGAGAAGAAAGCAGCGGTCAAGGTTATGGCCCACTTGCGGGTAAACGAGAAGTCGGCGGGGTTCCTTGAATCGCCCTGCTCAAACTCAACCTGGCCAGGCGAACGGCGAGTCAGTAGTCAATCTGACAGAAGGGAAGTAAGGGACCACGACTCGAACCACTTACATAGATCGTTGTGTCCGAGGATGGGTTCTCAGAGTCTTCCCGCTGGAGCTTCTCCTCGTTCTTCTCTTCATCGTCATGAGACTTGTGGTGGTGCCTGTGCTCATTGAGTTGACGGAGGTAACTGTGGTCGAGAAGTGCATCCGGAGGCCTTTCGGACGGACTAATGCGCGGGTCTATGGGCTCGCGTGTGTTCGCGAAGGATGTTATTGCCAGGCGCCAATCACCCGCATTCTCAGATGGAGTGGTTTCTTGACTGACAGTCTGCATAATAAACCGCGTTTGGGAAGGAAAGACTTGGCGAGTGCTGTTGGAAGACGGGCCAAGGCTTATGGAGGCATGGAGGGGGCAGGGTACTGACTGTACCCAACGGACTACAGGTCCATTTTGACTCGGAGGGTAGTATAAGTACGTGCTGACCTGACCAAATGCTGACTGCACGGCGAAAACGGCAGAAAGAGCAAGTGGCAACCTTTGTCCAATCAGGAGGTTGCACGCCATTGTTGAACAGTTTATCCACCAGCACGAGACCCTGCGAGTGCCATGATCCGTCTGCGTTGCTCGTCCGGATGGAGCAGGTCTGCTGCTGGACCGCACTAACGCATGCTGTGAAGGCCCTTCCAGTCCCGTCAAGCGTCACTGATAGCTGTCTCCGATGCGGTCTGCGGCCCATACACGATGCCCGTTGCACACATCAATCCGTGCTAACCATGACAAAGGGCGACTACCCAAACATGACCAAGTCTGTTCCTGGAGTGACAGCTCCGAACGCTGCTTCTTCAACTTCCACGCTGCCGTGCGACGGCGAGGCTTGGATGGTATAAGGAGGTTTACAAAGGACTGACCGACGATCTCGTACGATAGATAATCATAGACTGCGCACTGGGGCATGAATCGGGGAGTGGAAACGTAATTTGCGAGTGCCAACAGTCACGGATGTACCTTGAACCTCCGATGAGTCAAGTAGTGCAGTACTAATAGTACTACTGCCAGGAGTATCTAAGTGTCGGTGTTTGCTCATGTTGCCCAACACCTTCCAGATTTAACAAGGACAAACAACCATCGGCAACACCCACCCCGGGTTTCGCTATGGGCAACTCTGCTCTTCTGCAAGTATACCTCATGCGAAGCTCGCTCTGGTACTAAGCAGTTACCTTCGTTCTCATGCTAGATTCCTAGACCTCTCCCTGCGTACTTTATAAAGTTCTCAACACGCCGTCACCCTAGTCTCCTTGCTCTCACCCTGGCCTACGTATACGTTTCCCGAAGCTTGCTCGCAAGGTCGAATGTATGCATTCACGCGAAAATTCCTTCGGAAATGCATCAACAAATCCTCACACACCCGGACCCTCGTGAACGACTCGTCCGTCGTCCGCTCACAGCTTCGCGCCCTCCTCCGCGACACCGCCCAGCCGGTGGCGGTTGTGACTGCACTCATGGACCCCACCATCCCACATGCAGCGCACCCTTCGCATACGCACAACGGCCCGCGAGGGAGCCGCTTCCACGGCGCGACCCTCTCCTCCTTCACCTCCATCGCCCTCGACCCTTACCCGCTCGTCGCCTTCTCGCTCCGCATCCCGTCCCGCATGGCGACCTCGCTCGCCGCTGCCCACGCGCATGGGGCCGCGTCGTCCGCCGCACACATGGTTGTCAACGTCCTCTCCGACCGCCAGGTCGAGACCGCGGTGCGCTTCTCCCGCCCGGACGTGCACCCAGAGCCGTTCGTTGGCCTGTCGCATTCGCTCACGGACGAGGGCTTGCCCGTGCTCGACGGGTGCATCGGCGCTATGTCCTGTCGGCTCGTCGCGGCATCGTGGCCGCTGCATGACCTCGCCTCGCTGGTGCGCTGGGGAAAAGGGATAGAAGGACAAGGGAGGCAAGACGGGAGGACGTGGGAGGGCGACGGCGTCGCGTCAGAGTTGTTCATCGCACAGGTCGTACGTGTCGAGCGGACGTTGTCCGTAGAAGAGGAAAAGGCGGAGCAGCCGCTGCTGTACTACCGCCGAGGGTATGTTACTACTCACCCAATAGACTCGAAGCCGTCAAGTTCAAGTTGAGCGTTTCGTCCTCGCTCGTGATCTTCTTGACTACACTTGCGCCCAAAAGCACCCTCAGTCAATCCCTCCCCTTCCGACGCAGTCCGACCAGCATGTGCTATGTGCACCGGCATATTAGGTTTGCCTATGGCTGACCGGCACGCTTCCATGTGTTTGCCTTCACCCATCCATGCCTAGCGTCTTGGCATACATGATACAGTTGTGCCAAGGCAAAGTAACTAGCTTCTTGATTGCCTGCCAGAAACGCGGTGATAGCGATACAACAGCGACAACGACATAGAGTACAGACAATGCAGAACCAATCCTACCACTAGATACAACAAACCGGTTGACTACAGCTTCATGAACGAGAACAGTGTGCTCATCTGCACCCAGCGCCGCCCGGACTGGTCGAGGTACTTCTCCACGACGCTCTTCAGCTGCTGGCACACAGTGTCCTGCACTATCTTGAGCGCTGTGATGTCTAGGAGAAGCATACAGGTCAGGATGGGGTGTTCATGAAAGGCGGCAGAGACTCACCCCCCCGAAGCGCGCCCGAGGCGACGCTCATCGCCTTGTCGATGTCAAAGAGCGATGAATAGTACCGCAGCTGGTTGTACAGCTGGGCGTCCGAGTACTGCGGCAGGACGTCAACTCCATATGCTGTAAAAGAGACAGGAGCCTCCGAGCACGCTCACCTCGAACTTGACAGAGCTCCGGCACCCGGGGCGCAAGCACCGTCGCCCATACACACCCATCATCCGCGTCCGGTTCCCACACGTTGAGTCGTCGCACACGGTCCAGCTCTCGTAGTACCTGGCGATGTGCTCGCGAATCTGCACCTCCAGCTGCGTCTGCACGCTCGCCATGCTAACCATGGCGTGGCACTGCGGGCACACCAGACCTGTTGACTGTACGTGTGATTTCTGGCATCACTAGTCAGCACATCGCCGCAAGGCTCATAGGCCGGGATAAAGAGAGGAAGATGTACCTCGCGCTCGTTGAGAGGCCCGAATGGCACGCTGTTCTGACACGACCGGCAGCGCACCATGAACGGGTCAGCGTCCTTGAAGCGCTGTGCGTCGGACATGAGCGAGTCTAGGGTCCCGAAGTACCTTTCCTCGGACTCTCCGGCAGTGACGTTACGGTACCGGTTGGGGTCGAGCCCGAGGCATTCTGCGAGACGTGCACGGTCTGTGCCTTCGATGGGGTCGCAGAGACGCTCGATAGGGGGAAGGATTTGCTGGGACAGATAGTGCTCATAGTCTGAAGAATGTATGAACGAGTTAGGGTGTTGAAGGCGGGGATGTACAGGAGTTACACTCACCGATCTTGAGCTTGTCACTTTCTCGACGGACTTCGTCAGGGTGCTTCGCACGTTCAGCTTGTGCGGTCTTCGAAGTCTCTCCGCTCTCCCCAAGGCAGAAGACATAGGGAATGACGTCTCCAGCGCGCGAGGTACCGCCCTTCGCCTTCAAGCGCAGAGCGACTTGGACGTGTGGCTGGCTCTTCCCATCAGGATAGTCTTCAGGGTTCTTGCCGAGGCGCTACAACCACATCTCAGCGATCGTAGGAACGAAGTGAGCAGGAAGGAGTGACAGACCTTGTAGATGATGAACTCGTCCAGTTTAATCTTGCCCGCGCGTACTTGCTCGCCAATGGTTGTCAAATACTCGTGAATGTTCTCCACGACTGTCTCGGTTGCTTCACCGGACAGAATCTGTTCAAGCACATACCTGGAACTTCCATGAGCTCCCAGGTATCACATAGCGGGAGGACTACACGAACTGTGAAACGGTCTTGGACAATGCACAGTACTCTCGACGCTTCATGTCCAGACCTTTGACTTCAGTCGAGGTTCGATCCTTGTCTTCAACCTTGACGGCCGCGTACTTCTTCTTCTGCAGGAGAAGCAGGCGTTTGAAGATACCGTCGAGATCGATCTCGAGCAGCTTGTAGCAGTCATTGACGGCCTTCTTGAACTCTGCAGAGATCTTGAGTGCGTCCGCGAGATCAGTCACATTAGAATTGACGAAGACCGAATCCGTATCTCCATATACGACCTAAAGAGTCGATAGGTCAATCAGTAACGGGGGCAAGATAAGCGGAACATACATCAAGCTGCATGCTCTCCGCCAACTCCCTAGTGTGGGTCAGAATCTCACGACCTTTGAATGTCGTAAGAGCAGCAAGAGGACGGGCGTAGAACCTCGAGTATTCGAACCCGAGACATCCGTACATACTGTTGGCGGTCAGCTTGAGGGCCATCTGCTTGATATCCCACTGTAGTGCACGCCGGTCAAGGAACATTCGGCACACCAATTGAGCGACCCCACCTGCAACAACTGCGCCGGCGTCGCCTTCTTGTCCTTCATGAGACTCTTGACTTGCCGACGACGACTGACGAGGGTAGCGATTAGACGAGGGAGGACGCCTTGACCCATATCCGAGCTGGGTGGCTCCGGGATCTTCTCTTCGCCCTCCTGTCACGAGAGTTCAGTCCGATGGTTCCCGAGCATAAAAAATCTAGGACATACCTCATCTTCGACAGGCTCAACCGTAGTGAAGTCAATATTGTATTCCCCTCATCTTCGACAGGCTCAACTGTAGTGAAGTCAATATTGAATTCTTGTATGATGCTCGGGTACAGCGAGTTGAAGTCCATAACGAGGATGTACTTGTCCCAGAGGCCACGTTTCGGTTCAAAGACGAGACCACCCTTATATTTGTCCTTCTTGCCTTTAGTAGCTTTCGAGCCTTCGCCCTCCTCGTCTTCCTTCGCAGCTTTGATAGCTGTGGCGGCTTTCTTGCCGTACAGCTTATCAGGACAAATATATTTGAGGCGATGGAACTCGTGGAGCAGAATGTATTCGTTCCGCTCTGCACGACCTCCATTCAGAGTCTTGTTCCTATATGCAAGATGTCACGAGGTGTGTGACGCGAAAGCAGACCACGCGTACCATGAGTTGCCAGCAAGGTTCGTCAGCTGTCGCGTCAGAGGCAAGAGTTGAACCTTAGCGGTCAGTGCCATCTGGTAGTGTGCATCCAGCTCACAGTGGCGGACAAACGTGAGCAAGCGGTCGGGTGAGCTCACGCTACCGTCAAAGTAGCTCGCCGTGTCGTCGGGGTCAATCTCCTGTCGTTCGCTCTTCAAATGTGTCTTGCACATCTCCGTGAGCGACCATGTTGTCGACGTGATCATACCCTGTATCCGCTGTTAGCGCGTAGCATGACACCTTCATGAAATCGAATAACACCACCTTGGCGCCATCGCTCGCGAGATCACATAACAAGCGTCCGCTCAGGAACCGCAGGTTGGTTCCCTGGCGTCCGATGTTAGGCCATCTCGACCGTCTGAAGCGACCGATGCGAGACCAGTGCTCTGCTTTGAGTTCCCGCATACGATGGAGCATGACATCCAACGATACACCCAAGAACTCGTGTCCGACGATGACGTCTGGATCAGCCTTGTAAATGGTCACTGTGGCAGAGATTATGAATGATCAACTCGAGCGGAACTGCAAGAGAACCTACCAAGAAGATTATTGAGTAGCATCCGCTCGTTCTTCATTGGCGAGATAACGCCTTTCCCGTTCATGCTCGCACGGGCCTCGAAGTTTGGCGGGAATCGATCGAGCGGCCTGACGAATGTCCGGACAGTACACGGCAAAGCTTCCGGAGGTGTTGGGTCGTCGATATCTACTGCACAGAGGGTGAGCGAGCCGGCCGGTGCACTGAGTAGCGTACTCACGATTAGACCAAATCCGCGCAGTTGCGCAAACAATTTCCCGTATGTTCTCACGGTGGTTCACAATTGTGCGCAAACTGAGAGAGACAACGGTTAATGGAGGCATCTCTCGTGGTGCGTTTGTGTCTGTCTCGGCGAAGGGGTTGATATCCTTCGGATCGGAGACTGTGGCCTCAACCTTGCACCACGATACCTGATATGCAGAAGCAAATTCGATAAGATACTGGCGCCAGGAGAACGGTCCGTACATACACCCTTATTATCAATTTCTGGGTTCTTGACTTGTAGCCAACATGGCCCCATAATCTTCCGCTTTAGCACAAGTAATTCAAACGCACTCGTGTTCGTCCCGAAGATACGTGAGAAGTTAGGACTAGACGCGTTGTTCGGAAGTTGTGGCTCTGCACATACGTTATCAAGCAGATATTACGCTATTCAGGAAACGAACTCACCCGTGAATGGGTACACAACCTTCAGCCATTGCCTCTCCTCTCTCGGCACGTCCTTCTCGCCGAACGCGTACTTCCGCTTCACGAACTTCCCCTTGAAGCTCTTGATGCCCGCCTTTTTCCGAAGTTTGTCAAAATCCGAGTAGATGTCCGGCAATTCAGGCACTACGTCCGTCTCGTACATCTCGCCCGTGTACTCGTCCTCTTCCATGCGGCGCTCGCGTGGCAAAACGAAGAGATTCCGTTCCAGGTTCTCTACAGTCACGCAGGTGGAGACCCACGCCTTAGATTTCTTGTCCTGAGTTTTCCCGATGAAGAAGATCTTGCCCTCGTGTTCGAGGTAGTCGAGCCAGTAGAAGCGGAGAGAGCCATCCTCTTCGAGGACAGACATGGTAGAAGGTGCGGGTGTACGTTCTGTGGAGGACGCAGCGGCCGGACCAAAGGTATCGTTCGAAGCCACCGTGAGCGAATCGTACACGGAGAGCCAGCCTGGATTGCCGTCGAATTTCTTCGCCGCCGCCGTGGCGGTACCGTTGATAGGCTTTAGGGGTTTCGCTTCAGAGTCTACTTCTATCTTGACCTTTGGCTTTGGCTTCATTTCTATCTCGTCGTCGTCGATGTCCATAAATGCGTCCATGTCAACGTCGTCAAACGAGATGTCAGCATCATCTGTTCCGCTCTCGACACCAAGTTTTCCCATGCGCTCTATCGCCGGCGTGATGCCAGGAGCCTCGATCTTCAGCTTCTTCTTCGGGCTGAAGCAGTCGTCCCCACTGGAAGGCCCAACACCATCATCAAAGTATGGACCGTCTGAGGACGTATCAGGATCGGCACTGCTATACCTGTGGCCAGATCCAGTCGCACTCGAACGGTAAGAGCCAGGGTGGGGGGAGAACGAATGTCCGTCATTGTCGAGCACTGGCACTGGCTCCTGCTTGCGCTTACGCGACTTGACCACCGCAGTGATGTGATCCATGTCTCCTAAAAGGTTAGACATAAAATCTTCCTCCTTCTCTGCAGAGACAGCCGGGCGATATACGCTAATAGAGGGTGTGACCACGGGAGGTGGGGGTTTGGCTCTAGCCTTCGCCTTGCTCTTCACATCTCCTCTTCCCTTCTTCGCTGAAGATCTTATATGTATACGCAATCCAAAGCAAGAAACAAAAGACACGTACATCTGTTCTTTGGACGATCATCTTCACTTTGTTCACTCTCCTCCGCCTCCTCGAAATCATCCATACCGTTGTCGACATAACCACCAAAGCCATCATCTTCTACGAAATCATCCCTAGCAAGTCGGTTGGCCACAATAGATTTGTACTGAGCTTCAGACACCTCGTCGTATATCTTGTCGTCTTCTTCGATCTGTCAAACGCGTTCAATCCCGGGACGCTTGTCGTCCATGGCTCGTGTACGCGTACCTTGTACGTCCGCTTGCCACCTTCACGCGCGCGTCTGAGTTCCTCAAATTTCTCATACTTAGCAGCCTTGCTCTGTCGTGCCCTGCTTGACATTGCTGCACAGTTTGTATGAAAAAGCAGAGGAAGAAGGCACAGAGAAGTGTTAGACGAGACGCGCCTGTCGCGACATGCGACACGCTTTTGGGCGGAGATGGAAAGCGTGGTAAGCACGTGCTTGCCTCTTGTCCCTAACCCTCTTGGTTTAAGCCCTAACCTACAGTCAAGTGGCCTCACAAGAGATTAATAATAGTCATGATTACCGACGTTCCGAAAGCTCTCAGAGAGCATCCGGGTTGTGCGACTGGCCCTGTATTATACACTCACACTACGACCATTATGTTCAGGACAGTCTTGCGCACCTCGGTATGTGCGTTCATGCATGTAAATTGCCCAATATGCCTGATATGCCTACAGTTCACCGCACTTCGTGCTCCAGCTCGTGTGCCAGCAGTTGCACTTTCATCATCATCGGCTTCCTACGCACGAAGATACCTCAGCCAGGAAGCACGTGCGAAAATTCAACAAGCAGTTACTTCGACTCCGGTCGTACTGTTCATGAAGGGCACCCCAGATGCACCACAGTGTGGCTTCTCACGAGCAGCGGTACAAGTTCTCGATATTCATGGTGTGTCGGTAGAGAAGATGAAGACATTTGACGTGTTGGAGGACAGTGAGCTCAGACAAAGTATCAAGGAGTTCTCGTACGTGTCATTCCCGCGCTGTCAGCATATGTTGTGTTGACATACAACCGCTCAGTGATTGGCCTACAATCCCCCAGTTGTATGTAAACGGCGAGTTTGTCGGCGGCTGCGATATCCTCCTCAATAGTATGTGCACCCCTTAGCATCACCATGCAGGTCCATAGGTAGTTGACTTCGGAAACTTCCACAGTGCACCAGTCCGGGGAACTAGACCAACTCCTGGTCAAGAACGGTATCATTCCACCCGAGGAAGCTGAGCCCGAGAACCAGAGTCAGAATTAGACAGTCATGCATTGTATTCTCTACCTGCCTGCCACCTACTATGACACATGCGTAACATCATCTTACTTGATGTATTCATGCACACGTGACCAACGCATGATTGCGAACTTGGATACACTCCTCTCACCAAGTGTCGGCTAGAGCACAAATGGAACGGAAGAAGACAACGCATAAATATTGAATGCCATCTATTCAGGAGCATACTCGACGACACCACCGGCATCAATTCTACCCCTCCTGACCTTCTCGCCCTTAGCATACAACAAGTCTTCAACCGTCTTCAACTTTCCGTCCTCAGTACTCTCTTTGAACCAACCCAGATGGTCAGCGATGAGATGTCTGTGAATGAGGAACTTGGTCAGTGGACAATGATGTATCTGCTGCGGAGCGCACCTGTTCTGACATCCCGGGCATTGAACGATGACAATCCCCCTCTCATAGCTGCGCCTTGTGAATTGGTGCGTTGAGCGAGTGTGACATGTCTCGACTGTGCAAGTGAACGTTAAGGACAGTCGAGGCTCAGTTTCAGGTATTTTTATGTGAGTTTGGGTGTTTGGCGAAGCCGTTGAGATGGAGAGGCTCAGTTTCAGGTATTTTGATGTGAGTTTGGGTGTTTGGAGAAGCCGTTGAGATGGCCAAGGGAGCTCCTGGTTGTGATGTAGCATTGTTTTGTAATGTTTTAGATAGGGAG
Source organism: Lignosus rhinocerotis TM02 (assembly GCA_000743315.1). NCBI lineage: Eukaryota > Fungi > Basidiomycota > Agaricomycetes > Polyporales > Polyporaceae > Lignosus > Lignosus rhinocerus. Next base: position 8,521 of record KN050078.1, on the reverse strand, counting down.
AACGCGCGAATATTTGGGTAAGCCAAGCAGGTAGATACTTTTCGAGAGTTATGGGTTCCATGACAGGCCAGGAGAATCCCAGAGAGAGGTCTCTGGGACAGTGAGCGTAGAGGAAGCATGTTGGATTGTAAAGTTATTTAGTCAAAGCCACTCAACGTCATGACATGGAAGCTGAGCGCTGAGTACTTACTCAATATATCTGTAACTTTCGATGACTAATATCTCCCTCACTGCCCCAAACTCGGGAGTAGTAGTAGGCAACTGCAGAGGTGACCGGTACCCAACACTGCAGTACACAAGACAAGATACTGTACAGTGCTACAATTATATTGCACGGTGAGCTACATGAAGAGTGATGTGCATGTAGTGTGACCCAAGTTGCAGTACTGAACCAACGCCCAACGCAGATCACGCTCGTCACTCAAGTGCGGTGGGAATCAGTACAGTATTGCCGAGATTGAATCCTTGGCCATCCCCCAGCCATCCATCATCATGGGCGCACAGCACCATTATAAAATCGAGTCCTTGGTTCCAGACGGGCGGTATGAGCCTTTCAGGGTACGTGCTATGCCGGCAAGCCGGTCAGCACAGGCATTTATGAGCATGTTTTCTGTGATGCGTCTTCGTTTCGTCTCCCCTTGACGCCATCGCTCCCGCAGTAGACTTTAACCTGGACCAGCTGTGAAGCGTAAGTACTGCATGGAATGCCTTCACTCGCAGAAGTGCTCGAAGACTCGCAGTCCAAACCCTATCTGCTCAACTTAGTGAAGGTTCGTCCCTGGGACACCACTGTTTCCGTATGGGGTGTTGATTGACGGATGTCATCACCCAACAGTATTCCGGTGGTGAGTACCCTGATGGTTCTGTATCATCAAGCGTTCTCCAAGACTAACATATGGCCGGCTAGTGGCATCCCTGACCTACTTGGTGAGTGATTATGTCCACATCGTCAGAGCTTCCTCAAGAACAGCGATGCCGCGCAAGGTTCTTGACCTGGTTGAGACTTGCGAGGACGAAGTGAGCATTCTGAGGTTCCGGACAAGTCTGCCTTTGCAATTGACATGCTTTATACGCAGGTAGCTCTAATATGGCCGTCAAGATGGAACACTATGAAGATCCTTTTCATAGTCAATCGCTACAGTCCCTTCGTTGATATCGGTTTAGTTCTTGGCGGTGAGTGTGATCGTCCATTCCAACCTCTGCATCTGTCGAAGAAGCTTCATCAGGCATATTCGTGATTGATGATCCCGTCGTGCGACTCCACCTCGCCGCTACACTGACTCGTGTGCTCACCATCATACAACAGACATGCAGCCGTACATGGATTCTTACGATATGTGAGTGTGCGCGCTTAGCATCATGTGGACTCTTACCATTTGTTCCCATACGAAAAAATAGGTGTGTACATTGCCGGAAGTTGGACCTCCGAAAGTGGGTTGCTTGACACCCATGGTAAGACTTATTAACCCGCCGGCCATAGTTATCCTGGCGATGCGAACGGTCGCTCTGTGGAACTTCAACAAGGTTGTAGTTACACTCGTGGTAGTTTCCGTGACTGTCGCGGTGGTGCGCACTCCCTCATCTGTTTCTCTCCGTCTACAACCTCTGATCCAGCTCGTGCATAGATTCCTACACTCGGCTTAGCCAAGACATACTACCAATCAATCGATTGTATGTTATAGTTCTCCTTGATCCAGCATTTTGCACGCTCGTTGATTCGGCCTAGATCCGGCACAGAAAGTCCTCATAGTCACGGGCTGCGTACCCAGCGTATGCGATCATCTAAGTTGGGTCTTTTATGCTGGAATACTGTTGGCAGAAACCAGTAAGTGATGCGATACTGCTCTGATTCTTTACCTCACTATATGGCTTGTAGCGGTTGTTGTGTTGACAATCCTCAACCGGTATCTCACATCTGGTACGTCACGTAGTACCTGACGACTGTTAGATTGCTATACGGTAACTCGTTTGCGGGTTAGTTGAAGGCCATTACTTACCGCATCTAGTCTACACGATGTACCGTGACGGTATGGGCTTCCACGTTGCAGGGAACAAAATTGTAATAGTTTCATCTAGGCTCTATGTTCTATCTCATCATGTTCTTTCTCTCTGTCGCCAATCTGTGCTGTATGTGGGTTGCACCGGTGAGCACCCACCTCTTCGGTAGATCCGTCCAAGTTGAAACTTACCACATGCTTTTGGATCAGGTGCAATCGTCCTCAATGTTGCAAGCGTACGTAGCTAATTGTATATACAGCACCTCACTCATTGTTCGGCAGACCTCTCAGGGCGGTACACAGCACTTTGTGCTCACGTGTATTGATCAACATCCGCAAAGCCGCCGCTCGTTATTCGGGTGTTGACTTCGACGAACTCACCAAGACAGAATTAGAATTCGCGGATACACACAGTACGCATACGTGTCCTGGTTCACCGGACTTGCGGCATAGCGTTGACAGCTCTGGATCTTAATCATTACCTTTACTTTCAATTCATTGTAGTAATTTCGTAGCGATAAATACGAGTCGTTCTCAATATTCATGTATGCCATATAGGTCCTAATAAAGACACAGGGACTCGGAAGGCACCATATAGGATGATAGAACTTCGAAGACTGACCTATCGTGGCCCGATCTTAGATCGCGATTGACCATTGCGATTTTTGAGTTCCAGGGCCCCTCTGCCCTGCCCGCAAACGAAAACATTGCGATTTTTGAGTTCCAGCCTGAGGGCCCCTCTCCCCTGCCCGCAAACGAAACCCACTCTCATCCTGACCGCCATGTCTGCGCCAATTGGTGCGCTCTCGAATGAGCCTCCTTGTGCGATTCTACCGTACTAATTCACTGAAAGCGCTACTCTCCGTCTACGACAAGTCCAACCTGCTTGATCTCGCAAGCGCGTTGCACGGCGAGGGCGTCCGACTGCTCGGATCGGGCGGTACAGCGAAAAAAATACGGGAGGCAGGCATTCCTATCGAGTGAGTCCTCTTATTTCACAACAGCGACAATAGGAATCCGAGTCTCGAGTGCAGGGATGTCGCCGACATTACCAAGGCCCCAGAAATGCTTGGTGGGCGGGTAAAGACGTTGCACCCTGCTGTTCATGGAGGTGGGTTCGGCTAAATCAATGTGCCTCCATACGAGTACATAGAGTTTTGCACGAACAGGCATTCTTGCACGCTCAATTCCTTCGGACGAGAAGGATTTGCAGGCGCAGGGCATCTCGCCCATTGCCATCGTGGTGTGCAACTTGTACCCCTTCACATCCACCATTGCGAAGCCTGGATGTACGCTTGCCGACGCAGTCGAGGAGATCGACATTGGCGGTGTCACACTTCTTCGCGCAGCCGCGAAGAATCACGAGCGCGTCTCTGTCCTCTCCGACCCCGCAGACTACACCGAGTTCATTGAGGCGTGGAAGGCGGGTAACGGCGATGTAGGACAGGCGATCCGGAGCAAGCTCGCCTTGAAGGCGTTTGAGATGACGGCTAAGTACGACGATGCCATCAGCGGGTACTTCAGGTCACAGTATGCCTCGTCTGAATTACACAAGGAAAAGCTTGCAGGGCCAGTACAGCGCACTGCACTGCGCTACGGTGCTAACCCTCACCAGAAGCCAGCTCAGGCGTACGTGACCGAAGGCGAGCTACCGTTCAAGGGTAAGTGTCTCGCTGGCGTTGAAATATCTAGATTAACACTGGTTCAGCATTGTGCGGCTCCCCGGGTTACATCAATCTACTCGACGCACTGAACTCCTACGCATTAGTCAAAGAGCTGTCCGAAGCGCTAAACCTCCCCGCCGCTGCCTCGTTCAAGCACGTCTCTCCTGCGGGGGCGGCCGTTGGCATCGAGCTCGACGATGTCGAGAAGAAGGTCTATGGCGTAGATGACCTGAAAGAACCTCTCACACCACTCGCGGCTGCGTATGCTCGTGCTCGAGGTAGACAATCCACTCTTAGTGTATGATATTCGCTAATCGCATCTTCTCAGGTGCTGACCGTATGTCCTCCTTCGGCGATTTCATCGCACTTTCTGCTCCTTGTGATCTCGCAACTGCCCGAATCATCTCGCGAGAGGTATCCGATGGTATTATATCTACGGGATACTCAGCGGAGGCTCTCGAGGTACTGTCAAAGAAGAAGGGTGGGAAGTACTGCGTGCTCCAGGTTTGTTCCTATCTCTCAACCATCAGGACTTTACAAACATCGTCCCTACAGATCGACCCAACGTACCAGCCATCGGAAACGGAGACGCGCCAGGTGTATGGCGTGTTTCTCCAACAGCGTCGTAACGACGCCAAAATCGACTCTAAATTATTCACCAACATTGTCACGGAGAACAAGGAGGTTTGTGCTTTTTCTATCTTCATAAGCATTGGTAACCCTCGGTCTCTCCATGCCTCTATAGTTGACACATCAAGCTCTCACCGACCTCATCGTCGCCACCCTGGCGCTCAAATACACTCAGTCCAACAGCGTGGCCTACGCATATCGTGGGGCTATCATCGGCATTGGTGCAGGCCAGCAGTCGCGTATCCACTGCACTCGTCTTGCAGGCACCAAGGCGGACTTGTGGTGGCTTCGCCACCATCCTCGCGTCCTTGCGCTTCCATTTAAGAAGGGGGTGAAACGGGCAGAGAAAGCGAACGCCATCGATCTTTTCGTCGCCGGTGAGCCGCTCGAGGGCGGCGAGAAGGTGCAGTGGGAGGCAATGTTTGAAGAGATACCCGCGGCTCTCACGCAGGAGGAGCGGACCGCACACGCAAAACAGCTTGATGGCGTGGCGTGCTCGAGTGATGCGTTCTTCCCGTTTCCTGACAACGTGCATCGTGCACGCAGGAGCGGCGTGAAGTACCTTGCCGCCCCGAGTGGGAGCGTGATGGACGAGGAATGTATCAAGGCGGCAGACGAGCATGGCATTGTGTTTGCGCACACATCTCTGCGTCTATTCCACCACTGAGAACGCAGAGTCATTCTCAATTCGCGCAGGGGTAGGGGAAGTCATCCAGTAAATGTATTAGAGCGTATTTGAGGGAGTATAAAATAGAGATTTATCAAGTAACATCGCCATCAGTTCAGGTAAGAATTATAAAGATAAAATGGGGTGGGGCAGACCAGGGCAGACCCCACGAGCATTTGATACCCCATGTTGCTTCATACGGAAAGGTTGCGCATGGTTTACTGCGCTCTCTCGACACAGGTGCATAACACCCTTGAATTGTGTAAGAAGACCCCGAACCTGAAGTTCAAGTAGGTGGGGCTCTGTCTCGAGTAACGATTCACTGATACAAACTAATGATTTCTGATATACACTCCCTCAAATACGCTCTATTGTCATAGATTGAAATTCACAGAAGTCACGTTGTTGATAGTAGTGCAGTGGGTACACAAGTCAGATGGAACATATATGAGACGCGAGAGCTACAGAGCAGAGTCATAGTAGCAGTACAGCAATATGAAGCATTCGCATCAAGATAACAACGCAATAATACATACCACAAGAGGGACATAGTGGACAGGTTGGCGAAAGCAGACAAACACAATAAATGCCCATCGTCAACACAGCAGAACCCGAAGATGGATCAAAATACGCCGCCTAGAAGCGCGCCCGCTAAGCCATTTGAATAGTAATGCTGGAGTAGCTGAGGTCCATTATACTCGGGTGCTCGCATGCAGTCCGATGGAAGCGACCCCAGTTGATCCACCATTCTTCGGCAGAATCCCCAGCGTCGTACCCGTCGTCCAATTCTCGGCGCATACTCATTCTCGTCGCGGGCATCGGCTTCGGGACCTGACCACCATCTGCGCATTTGTAAGATCAGCCATCTTGACAAGGGCACAGCGGCGCTGTCGCAGTTCTTGGTACGCGCTCGTGAAAGATGGGACTTGGTCTATTGTGCACAGATGTGTGAACAATGACCCGAAGACGACGGCGTCTTCATAGGCTCGTCCCCATCCGTTTCGGTACCAGCGTCAAGGTTGAGGGTACCGAAACGGCTGGGCTAACAGGGCGTCGTTTTCCGGGGGTGGTCCTCTAGCGCTCGCAATGACTTGGCATGGGAACGTAGACTTGGTGAAATCGCGCACACTCTCTGTACCCAATTTTGCACACAGCTCCTTGAGTTCTCCATGTAACTATGATCAGAGTAGTAGTCAAGGAGTTTAGAGTCTATTATACTCAGCTTTACCAATGAGAGAACTGCAGTGGATTCATGAGGGCTTCGAGTGGGGTAAAGGTAATCTACTGTGCGGCCAAGATGTAAGAGACTCGGTACGAGATGAATGGAACCCGAACATGCCAAAAAGTGACGGCAGAGTTGGCGAAAAAAGGTGTCAATAACGATGTAGAAGGGGTATTCATAGGACGAGAGGGATGAGAGGTGGTCGGAGGCGTTGATGGAGAGGAGACAGGCAATCCGGGTTGTGTGTCAATCAAACCACTGCCAGCCGAACTGAAGCCAGCGTTAGGCGTGGCGTGAGTGTGGCATGACGGTTTTACAACAGAATGTGGGCCAGGCTTCAGGCGCTGTGCGGCGTGAGGGTGAACATCACGAAGCGGAGTGGGAGCGGGGATGGTCAGTGAGGGTGCCGGACTCGCCGGTCGAGTGTTCATCGCATTCTGATAGTAGTAGGTGGAGGTGGACTCAGAGATTATGCTGGCCCAGTGTTTGAACATCCCACGAGTGTACAGTGATGTGTGGAAGAGTGGCTTCACTGTACACTTCTTCAGTGACAGGATTCAATGCAATGAAGATCAACCCTTGGTTACCACCACTGAGTGGAATATGCCGAATGTAACGACTGAGTGTTGAGGGAGTAGGGAACTCACGAGACGAGCAGCAGGGGTAGAGATGAGTCTTGCACAGCGAGAGCAGAGCGGGGCTCGATGATCAGGGCTGGAGACAAGGTATATTGAGGGGTTGTCTCCAGGTAAGCCCTCTGTACTTCCCCTGTAGACAATCGTTCAATATACCTTGTCTCCAGCCCTGATCGTTGAGCCTTGCTCCGCTCTCGCTGCACAAGACCTGTTGTCACCCCTGCTCGTCTTGTGAGTTCCCTTCTCCCTCAACTCTCAGTTGTGACACTAGGTCAAAACTTCTACACAAGCACCAGTGAGCACACCTCCTCTCCCTTCCCTTCGCTTGAGCGTGATTGCACCTGCTCTGTGTTTACCCCACCCTGGACCCCTCCACCCTTCCATGCTTCCAATTCCAACACACGTACCATGGGAGAAGCCACACCGATCAGTACTGGGACAGTGTACATCAGCACTGGTACATCTGCAAACAACAACCGTGCCCCAATCGTGGCAGAATCATTTCCCCTGATGATGCGAGCTGGCCAGAGCTAGGCCAGAACACCCTTGTCTACCCAAACCTGGACACCGCAGACCGTATCCGCGAGCAGTTGGCAGAACCTGTTCCCAGCACCACTGCCAGCGGAAGACCACTCTGTGCTGCGGCAATCCTAGCTGCAAGCCAACCTGGTACGTGTCTCCCAAGCCGAGTCCCTAGCTGCCCCACCACCCACCCTCGAG
>KN050077.1:63727-85855 GCA_000743315.1 Lignosus rhinocerotis TM02 | reverse complement strand
CAGGTTCACACTCCATCACGTCAGTAAACTCCTTGAATTTTCAAGTACCCGATTTGAAAGACACAGACGGTGTGCTCATGTTAGTTGTTACAGCTTCTGCTCCCAACGAGAGCACGAATACTATGAACACTGAAGAAACCTGTGCTTACTAGTACGAGGAGAATGCTTCAGCCGCGTCAGACTCAAAGGCGGCTGGTCTCAAGGAAACCACCTGCGGTACTTCTACTACTCCCCAACGTGAAGGCTTAGCTTTGAGATCCGTGTCTCATATGCACTTCTACAACGTCTAGTCACCTCGTATGCGTACGAATCAGACTGATGTTTGCAAGTCCGCTCCCGGTAAGGCTGCTTCGCAATCTATTGAAAACTCCGAGTTTGTGCGTCTTGAGTTTTGTTGCGTTGCACACGCACCTGCTCATCTTTGCACTGGGCAGTTCTTTCAAGGATGCCATTCTCGCCATTGTTGACCTGAAACACACCGACAACGACAGACGATCTCTCTTATGTTCGTGGAGATGAGAGTCTAGATGGTTCACTGTCTCCCTGATGGCCGTTCCGTTATAAGTCGGCACTGATGCACGTCACAACTCTTTACAACCTGAGAGACATTGAACAGAACAAGAAAGACAGCAGTCATGGTCCGACTGTTCGTTACCGCATGAGGCATCTTGTTCAAATGAAGACTGAACAGTCATCAAAAATTGCGCGAACGATCGTAGACTCAGAACTTATGATGGCACCAAGCAATCAAGAGAATCATATCTTGATAGAGCTGTAGCACTGCATCATAGGTTCATGGAGGTAGACTTACTGTGACTGAGGTAGAGTATAACGAAGGTTCTCCCAGGCGTCCACAAGGGGAGTCAGACAGTAATCTTGCGCCACGGTACGCATGTCTTCAAGGAATAGAAGTTCTGGTTGTGACTCATACTTCTAATCGTTTTCTGGGCGGCACTGGTATTGCGGTTGTCGCCTGGATCGCCCGCCCAATCATGATTTCTTGCAACAAACGGTCAGCATCCTTGATGCCGTGCATGCTAGGTATACTCGGGTCGTAAGTCGCTGTTCTAGACTCTCTCATATTCGACTAAGTCGACTTGTGGTGAGCTAAACTGTCGCCCCATGATGCTTCCTGGTTGCGCGGTTTAACATAGAGTCACTTCCAAGTCCAAGATGCTATCATGTGGGGTGCAGGCCGCATCAATGCTGCTTCCCGAGGTGGTTGAGAAGTCACACCTCCTAACTGTGCGATTCCTCAGCGAGATTGAGCACTCTACCAGAATCCAGTCGTATTCAAGGAGTCCTAGCTCGTGGGACACTGTGCAACTATAGAAAACAATTGACGAAGGGTTCTAGGTATGACACATCGGAAGCTAGCCATACTCTTCTCTGATTGATGTACTAGAATATTGCCGTGGTTGAAATTCACTCATGGACCCCAGATGACCTGGATCTATAGATCATCTATCGCAAGGCGTGGTTGAGACGGCCGTTGAAGCCACGTCTCAGGCACCCGAGCCTCATTCCGCGAGTTAGCTAGTATCTCGCACGCCACGCTGCCCATACTTCCAGAAACCGGAGTAGAAGAACGAGAAGAGTTCGAAGTGGGCCGTAAACCTCTTGAATAGCACTCACAGTAGCCTGAGCCTCCGAGTCATTTTATGAACAGCCTTTACCTTTGGGGTAGCATGAGAACGGGCGAAGAGCGTTCTCATCCGTATCACTTGTGGATATGACATACACCATTTGCCTAATACCGCACACAGTAGCTAGTCCGAGCGCAAACCTTATACTGAGCATGGCCCAGGCGTGCAGTGCGGAGTAGTTTGGCCGAGCGAGAACCACAACGTACAGTCTGCTATAGCGGCCGGACTCGGAGCTGGTTCCAGCTTCCATGGAGGACCTGCGCGCTCTCTGAAGGCTCTGACTGGCACTTCTCCACGTGATGTGGGGGTTGGAAGCAAGCGACGAGGCCTTACGAGGCGAAGTTCGACGTTCAGGTATCCAACATCCAATATACACCGTCAGCTACAGACAACACATCCCAGGCATTGTGTCGATTCCGGTGTCCGACGCGTCGCGATGTCTGCCTTACCATCGTCAGAGGCTCTCTCCGTCGCTGCGACCCTCGCATTCATTGCCGCTACCGTCGCATACTCTTTGTTAGCTCAACGGATGGACTCTCACCTTGGCGCCGAGAAAGCCCGCTCCACGGCACTAGTCAATATTCGTAAAAAGGTGCGTCGCGATTGCGTATGCCAACATATCCCTATTTCTTTTAACAGTGTCCAACCGTAGCTCCCGAACGATCTATATGGTTGGAGACACCAAAGCTCGGAAGATGTAATGCAAGACATGCATTGGGAGTCTTTGCGTGACCTGTTTGCACAGCGAGGCTACACTCTCTGGGAGCGTGAGGATTGGAGTCCCTACATGTTCTACAAACCTGGAGGCAACGACGTGGCTCAGAATGGCTTCGCATATGCTACTGCATTACGCAAATTTGACGACAATGCTGGCGGGCTGATCAGCTTATATCGCTTCCAGCTGCAGGTGAGCCGCAGTCGGTTTGTCCCTGGATGCATCTCCTACACAATGCATGCCAATGCAGAATCATTCTTGCCATGTGGCGACCACGGCAGATGGCCGTTTTGTTGTCATCAGAGTATTGAAAATAGGCGATGAAGGACAACGGCATCTGGACATTCTCCGATCCACTTGTCGGGGGCCAACCAGCTTGTACAGTAACAACTACACATTACCGCTCCTTCAAGAGATACAAGTCGAGGACATCACTTTCGGCGTATTCCCATACGTCGGGCATCGGATGCGAGAGGCATATCACTATTGGGCGCAGAACTCTGTCGGTGACCTCGTTGACATGGTCCTGCAGATGCTAGCGGTATGTTGGAACCGGATGTCACATGTCGGTACTAATACATGTTGGTGTTCATATGCAGGCACTTGCCTACATCCATGCACGCCGCATAGCTCATCGGGTAAGGCACAGACTTCCACGGCCCGCCGTCTGTTGCACTGACTTCGCGTGACCTGTTCGCTCCTTGCAGGATGCATTCAAGGACAACTTTCTTGTGCAATGGCAACCTGAGAACTTGAAGGGTACTAGCATCGCTGTTCTGCGTCCCCGAGTATACTTGCACGACTTTGAGGGTGCAGTGCAGTTTCCTAGAGGTTGCTCGGTTGAAGAACAAGTCCTTGTGGGGCCACCATTTGGCTCATGGACGGGTTATGCACGTCCATCTCCACCTGAGGTACTTTCAGGTGCGCCGTACAATCCCTACAAAGTCGACGTATGGCAGCTGGGCACGAGTCTGTCAGATATGAAGGTGATCATGAAGCAGTCTCTTGACGTCTCTTCAGCTGATCAGATTGCATATGTGCGCTTCATAGACAACGATACCCAACATCGACGAGATTCTCATTGACATGATGGAGCCAGATGCATCCAAAAGAATGACTGCTACGCTACTGGTTGACCGGTTGAAGGCTGTCGTTCATAATATGACTCCGAGTGCTCTCAATATCTCTCCCGTAATTACAGAACCTGACAGTGAGTCAGCGGAGGACCAGAGCTCTGCTGTGGAACACAGCCAGTCCTAGTTTATGTATATGCCTCATGTCAACTACGAACATGGAATGTAGATTCTTCTACATCACAGAATTTCACCATATGTGCGACTCACCAGTCACCCACAGTCTTACCAAGGCCCTTGTCATTAGCTTCTTTTGCTCACTTCAGTCAGAGTGACTCAGATCCTGCTCCACGCTCAATTGAGGTATGTGGGTATTGGTTCGTCGGCGGCGATCCGTGAGGTAAGTACATCCGTGAAGCTTCCCTGATCTCCCGTTCTATCGACTGATCTCAAACCTGCAGAGGCTGGAAGAAGCCCCCTACAATTGCACGTCTGTATCACCTCGAGGCTACTCGTGGGACGAGTTGCAAGACCACAACAACTGGAGTGCCGCAAAGCTTTCCGACGTGTCTGAACCCTGTGTATTTAAGTACAACAGTGAACGAGTCCTCCTCATCCCACATCCCTCATTGGCACTACTCTGAACAACTCAACGTACCTGCCAGCCTCACTAACTGACATGGTGCGGTTTACACGCATTCCTATTCCTGGACCCTATACTCACTGTGATTCAACGCAGAGCTCTCGCTTGTATGCTCAGGTGTGTCTCTGACTATAATCTGCCCGCTCTCCATCGATGACGTTGGTCGTCAGGGTGTCTATCAGTTCACCTTGGAGGGGAAGATATATTACGGTGAATTTGTCAAAGTCATCGAGACCACTTACCAAGGAGTAAGTCTCAGTCTTGTCACCTGCGGCCTGCAATCTCTGAGTACCCAACCAGGATGCACTTCAACTCAGATTCAAAGAAGACTCTACGTGCGCCGTTGCGCCTGCGTTATGCATTCATACCAAGTGAGCACGAGTCGCACTTACCAGCATCTGAGATAAGCCACTCACCTTAATGGATCCTAGGTTTTCCTCTTTATCCTCTACTGCCCCGATAGCTAAGATCACCATGACAGCTGAGGAAGCCGAGAACGCCGACAAACCTTGAGCACAACGATGTCTTGCTATAACTCGTGTTTCGACAGTACCTGGGTCAAGTCGTGTATAGTTTGAACCAGATTGCCAACGTGTGTCATGTCTGTATGTTCAATATAGTGTATGAGCGGTCCCGGCAAATAGTGCGTCAGAGCTCACGCGACTTGAAGCCGGCCCAGTTGGAATCCACGTAGCATCACTGCGTGCTAAAAGCTGGAAGGCAATTCCTTTGCGTCGTTGTTATGTGTCTATATTGGACCCAACAAACCCTCATTTCGCCAGTATCAAGAAACAATATTCTCCCTCTTTACGGTAGAGCAGTAGTATCTAGCCGTCGCGCCCAGCAGAGGCTGTCACGCTCCTCCGCTCTGCAGTAATATTTGCGACTAGAAACGATCTTCTCTACATTGGTTCTGATTATCCAATTATGGCAGAAGCTGTAGAGGGCAAGGAGTCTTCAAGGTAAGCGTTGTAGCAGCGTGAGTCTCACGCCACGGTACACATATCCTTCTAGTGTCTTCTTCAAGACTTAGAAGTCCTCATTGTGACTCATACCTCCAATTGTGTTCTGTGTTCTAGGCACGACGGCACTGGCATGGCGGTTGTCACCTGTATTACCCTCCCAATTTTGCTTCCCCTGCAACAAACGGTCAGCATCCTTGATGCCTGTGCCTGATCGGAACGAACATACATGCTAGGTGTACTCGAGTCTGAGTAAGTCGCTGTTCCGAATTCTCTTATACTCGACAAAGTCGGCTTGTGGCGAGCTAGACTATCGGCACATGATTGCTTCCTGGTTACACGGCGTGCGGGGTGTAAATTCGGACGGTACAGTAGGGGCACTCACCCAACCACGAGGTAATTGAGAAGTCACATCTTCTGACCGTATTTGTCCTCAGTGAGATCAAGCATTCTGCTAGGATTCAGTCGTACTCGGATGACGGCATGAGAGCTCGTGCGACATACGACCTATCCGAGACAACTGATCAAGGGTTCTGGGTATATTTCTGACTATATTTATAAGGATATCGTTGTGTTTGAAGATCACCGAAAGACCGCCGATGATGTGGATTTGATCCATCGCACGGCGTGACGTAGGATGCCGTTGAGCGATTTTACCACCCTCTTCTGAACACCCCGTGCCGCGAGTTGACTGAGATATCTAATGCACCCCCTGCGGATGAATCCGGACGACGGAGTAGAAGCATGAGAAGTGATCGAAGTCAGCCGAATCATGAACTAGCACTCTCCTACTAAAGAGCCATGAGGGTACTGTGAGACCATCTGTATCACTTCTGGGTCGCCGCGTATACCTCTTGCCTTATGCTGCACAGAGTCGCTTGAAGTCTGAGGGCAAACCTTGTAGTACTGCAGCGTGCGTAGTAGTTTCGCGTAGGACTCGGACGACCTTCAAGTTCAAGTGTCAACGCGAGGATGCAATGAACCTACTTCATGGGGATGGGCAGCGCCCGCCGTAGCGAGCTTGCTGACGTCCAAGCGCCTTACGAGCCCTATGTGCACAGATAACATCCTTGCAACTTCGATTCATCACAACCTGCTTAGCGATGGCTGAGATTTTGGTCGGCAAGCAACGGCAGTGCTCGCTAATGTTGCAGCAACGGTAGAAGGTCTATAGGAGAGATCCTGCTTCGATATGCATGTATATTACTGATATGAATACGGCAGCATGTTCTGAGGTATGTAGTCTATAATTGGGCCAAGGCGATTTGAACACAGTGTTCCCGTAGTTTATCTACTAGGAAAGCAATCATGAGACCCCTTAGCGCGCAGCTGACTCTTGTTGTGCCAGAGATTGTGCGCGACACTACAGCTTGAGTGTCACGCTCTTCATGTGCTATGGGTCCCATCATTCTGCCCGGCTACTGAATGCTTCACACTCTCACAATAGGAATACACCATCAACAAGCTGTTGGCAAGGTTCTCCAGATGAAGCAGAGAAGGAGAACTCCAGGCCAGCTCTGGACCCTCTGACCCCCTCGAGCTGCACTAGTATCCATGGGACAATGCTCGCCGGCACTCTGCCAGCCTCAGATACTCCATAGCTCGCGTAACACATGATCCCTGTATACGCGATATTCTAGTTCCACTCGAGCACAGTACTGTAGTAACAATGTCTATACCATCGGAGTTTGATTGCTATTGATGGCATTTCGCGTAGATGGATGTCGAATGCTACCCCGACATGCCGATATGTTATCTATCTCAGCGCTTCACTCGTGGGACCTGGACGCCGGCCCCTACGTTGCCCATCCCCATACTTCAGGCGAAAGTTGTAGTTTCGCAGACACATTCTCAGTTGCAGCACCGAGTGCAGGGGAGCAAATTCTAGTACCACTATCAGTTGTACAGTCTGCTATAGCGGCCGGACTCGGAGCTGGTTCCAGCTTCCATGGAGGACCTGCGCGCTCTCTGAAGGCTCTGACTGGCACTTCTCCACGTGATGTGGGGGTTGGAAGCAAGCGACGAGGCCTTACGAGGCGAAGTTCGACGTTCAGGTATCCAACATCCAATATACACCGTCAGCTACAGACAACACATCCCAGGCATTGTGTCGATTCCGGTGTCCGACGCGTCGCGATGTCTGTCTTACGATCGTCAGAGCCTCTCTCCGTCGCTACGACTATCGCATTTATTGCCGTTACCGTCGCATACTCTTTGCTGGCCCAACGGACAGTGTCTCTCCTTCGCGCCGAGAAAGCACGCGCCACGGCACTAATAAATATTCGGAAGAAGGTGCGTAGCGATTGAGTAGGTTAGTATATTTACTATCTCTATTCATGGTGTCAAATGGTAGCTCCCGAACGATCTATATAGTTGGAGAAACCAAAGCTCGGATGATGAAATGCACGACACGCATTGGGAGTCTCTGCGTGTCATGTTTGCAGAGCGAGGCTACAACCTCTGGGAGCATGAAGAATGGAGTCCCTACATGTTCTACAAACCCGGAGGAAACGACGTAGCTCAGAATGGCTTCGCCTATGCAACGCCATTACGCAAGTTTAACGACAATGCTGGCGGGCTGATTAGTTTATATCGCTTCCAGCTACAGGTGAGCCTCAGTCAATCTGTAGCTTGATGCGTAGCCCATACTGTATATGGTTCAGAACCATTCTTGCCATGTCGCAACTGCTTCAGATGGCCGCTTTGTCGTCATTCGAGTATTGAAGGTAGGCGAGGAAGGCCAACAACACCTCGCCATCCTCCGATCCGTTGCTCGAGGGCCCAACAGCTTATTCAGTAACAATTACATGTTACCGCTCCTTCAAGAAATACACGTCGAGGATATTACGTTTGGTGTATTCCCATACGTGGGCCATAGAATGGCAGAGGTGTACCACTATTGGGCGCAGAACTCTGTTGGCGACCTTGTTGAAATGGTCATGCAGATGCTAGCGGTACGTTGGTCTACCTTTCATCACACGCTGATACTCATCTGACGTTGTTTTGTATAGGCACTCGCTTACATCCATGCCTGCCGCATAGCACACCGGGTAAGACGCAGGCTTCCGCGGCTTACCATGACTACTACTGACACCCCTCACTTGATGTGCTCATGCGTTGTAGGATGCATTTAAAGACAATTTTCTTTTGCAATGGCAACCTGAGAACCTGAAGGACACCAGGATTGCTGTTCTGCGTCCTCGGGTGTATCTGCACGACTTTGAAGGTGCAGTCAGGTTCCCCAGGGGCTGCCCGGTTGAAGAACAAGTTCTTGTGGGGTTACCGACTGGCTCATGGACGGACTATGCACGTCCGTCTCCGCCGGAAGTGCTCTCAGGTGCACCATACGATCCTTACAAAGTGGACGTATGGCAACTGGGTACGAGTCTGTCCGACATGAAGGTGATTTCCAGGTATTTCTCCTGCATCCTTTGGCTGATCAGACTGCATTCGTGCACTTTACAGACAACTATATCGGATATCGACGAGATTCTTATTGCTATGACCGAGCCAGATGCGTCGAAGAGAATGACTGCTTCGCCACTTCTTGACCGGCTAAAGGATGTTGTTCACGAAATGTCCCCACGCGCTCTGAATTTCCCTCCTGTGATCACTGAACCCCCCTCCGAGTCATTGAAGGAAGGGAGCTCTGCTGTTGATCACAATTAATAGTCCTAATTCATGCGCTCGCTTCTTCTCAATCACAGATTTGGATCTCTGCGTGCAACAGAATTTCGTAATTGATGCGACTCACCGTTCACTGATAGTGTTACCCTCTAATATATGTGCTCAACTTAGTCAGGGTGACTGAGACTCTGCTTCGCGCCGAATTGGGATATTTCGGTGTTGGCCTGCCGGTCAACATCTGTGAGACGAGTATATTCTTATTAAAGCTCTCTGATATTCCCTTTCATCTACTAATCTAACATGTCAAATCTTTAGAGTAGAAGCTTGAGTTCCCTACGAATGCACGTGTATGTCACCTGGAGGCAACTCGCACCGCGAGTTGCAAAGCCTGACTACCGTGCAATGACGCACCTATTGCTTCATGAGACACAGCACGAAGTACCTCTACCGTCAAACGGTCATACAATACAGCCCTTGGGCTAACCAAGGAAACGCCAACTGCTCTCGGCGACCTGCTGTGTTATGAACTAACCAATTATACCGGAGGTAGTACACCGCAGTGAACCCAACCCCCAAGGCAACCGCACAAACGAGCTCACCGCCTCCTCGGCCATAACACCACCCTCACCCAGGACTGCGAGAACCCGCAGGCCTAGCATGCGGTCGTCATGTGGTAGTCCAGCGCGAGGAGTGAGCGAAATAAACATGATACGGCTGGATGGGGAGTGAGGCGGACGGCAGGGAGGACACGTACCGCATTCGCCTTGTGCACGTCAATGACGATGGCCGCGCGCGAGCCTCAGAGGAAGTTCCGGGGTGGGATGAACGCGAAGTCCTCCACAGGGTCTAATTCGTGTGCGATGCCAACCCCGAAAGCTGCGCGATGCGCGGCCAGTCCTCGAACGCACAGACCATAATCGTGGCCGTCCTTTTCTCTCGCACATGGGAGATTGTTTCGCCCACTTACACATATGTGAGGCGACGCCATGTTGCACGAAAGGGACAAGGTTAAGAAAGTGAGAAACATACCACTTGCACGAAGGTCCTCATACCACACACGCACGCCTTTGCGCGACAAATCGACGTACCGAAAGCATTGCCAGATTCTCGATCCATGACATCCAGGGGGATGCAATCTTATGATTTGCCCAAAGAGAATCTGTACGCCAGAAGTTCATGTCTGACAAGCACTTGGACAAGATTCAAGCGTTCGATGTATAATGCACGGCAAAGTGCACCGAGGGGGATGAGTCGGGTGGGAGTACCGGTTAAAGCCGAATAGACGCTTATGATGTCCTAACACAAAGACGAGCCAAGCCCAGAGTCAACACAGATGACTATATAGCTGAAGAACATACCGCCGCTGTGGTTTGCCTGAGCAATAGGCAATCATGCGTCCGCACCCACGCAAAGGTCACCTCATGATGGCCAGGCTCGCAGAACCTGTAAGACGCTATTGTGAGCGAGAACGAGGCACAACGGATTCAAATGAACCGCATGATAGAGGAAACGGAAGTGTTGCGCGGATCGAAAGAGGTGAGAAGACATCTCTATTGGGTGCACTATGGATACATGGGCTGATGTACGATAGAGATTAGTTATGTGGCGACGGGCACAGGTATCATGACTGAGTATATGCGATCGTACGTGTCCGAGATAGTCATGATCATTCGCGACGATTGTCGGGTTGATTACGATCCTACGGTGAAGGACTCGCCACATCCACAGGCGTCCTTGATGTTGGGATTCTTGAACGCAAACTTGGCGCTGCAGGCATAAGATGTGTCAGCAATCGGTACACATACACATAGTCAACATACATACCTCAACCCATCCTCCTTCCAGTCCATCTCGCTCCCAATGATCGAGAACAGGGCCTTGCTGTCGATTAACACCTTGACTCCGTCTTGCTCGACGACCTCGTCGAACTTGGCAGGCTTTTCGACGTACTCAAGGTGGTACGAGAGGCCTGCGCAGCCCTTATTCCGGACACCTATACGGATCATCTGCGGAGTTGGGCTATTGAGGAGGTTGCGCAACCGTTCAACGGCGGTTGGCGTCTGTCCAGGGGCGGCGGAGCGGTGACGTCGTTATGAGAATGGGATTTGTCAAGACGAACGCGAGATACTTACCAGTGTTATCGCAGCCTTCGCAGCGCGTATCGTAGGACGAGCACGTTCGGCCTTGGGTGCTGGTGGCGGCCGCGCGGCAACCTGGGGAGAAGCAGCGTGTGGGGATAGGTTCTTCGCGGTGGGAGGCTTTGACGACGCTGGCACAACTACGGGTGGTGTCTCGCCCAGCAATGGTGACGAAGATGTCGTCGATGCAGAAGAACTGGATGGCGACGGTGCGGGTCGGTCATGGGAGAATGCAGACATCATAGCATGGCGGTGACTAGGGAGGTATACGAGTCCGCGCGAGGACAACGGAGAGGGCAAGAAGAAGGCGGCTGATGTATGTGCGCGTTGGAGACGAGCAAACGTCGACGCCATGTCGAGGGGAATGTCTAGAGGCTTGTCTATGTCGTCGTCGGTGTAGAAGATATGGAGGAATTGGCAGGCGATGGGGAAGCCCGACACAGACCGAACGGATGTTCAGAAACGTAAGTGGCAGTAAGCAGTTACGTAAGCAGTGGGGTTAGGTTGGGCAGCCAATCATTTCGTGAGCATTTGGGCTTATGTGCTGCCTAGCTCAAATCCAGACTTATCTAGGAACGCAAACCTCGCCCAACCTGGACCCGATGCGCGGCCGTGTATTGCTTGTCAACGTCTAGACCAGCTGCTGAATCCATGAGTACTTTTGCTATGGGACGACATTCCTCTGACTAGTTACTGTACATTGGCAACTGTTCACCCTTCTCAACCAGGCTGGAGTATGCTATGGAGCAAATTGCCCGACTCTTCAGCCAACCCATCTCGTAACATGCAGCTGAGTTATGATCGGAAGGTATGTGTGCGATACCGCCAGCATATGTGCGGTGAGTGCTGCTTGTGCAACAGTAGAAGGTGGAACGAAGTGTGCTTGTTGAGGGAATTACGGAGGATCACCTCAGGATTTTGATAACCTTGCGCTATCTCTGTTCATATGACCTACACTAGTCATATCTCTCCTAGTGGCGGATGTCATCTCTTGCTTAAAGCGACGAACGAACTTTGTCTCCTACTTCGTCGTTTTTAGGAGATATTCGGCCGACAGACTGGAAGCCATCTCAAGTCTTATGACCACCCGCATTCCTGACTAGTTGACTCACGAGCTTGCTCGTCTTCATCGGCCGTCATTCATACCCGTCCTTCGCGTTTCATCACTTCAGACAATGGGCAAGTTCTACGACACCATTCCTCCCGAGATCGTCCCCTGGTTGCTCAAGCAAGAGGTCTTTTGGGTAGCAACCGCACCCCTCAGCACACAGGGGCACGTCAACGTCTCACCAAAAGGCGTCCGCGACTCCTTCCACTATGTCTCTCCAACCCGCGTCTGGTACCAAGACCTCACGGGCAGTGGCGTGGAGACCATCTCGCACCTGCGCGAGAACGGTCGCATTACGCTGATGTTCAATGCATTTGAGGGCCCGCCTCGAATTGTCAGACTCTTTGGTATAGGCACGTACACAGGAATATTCTGTATCGGCCTAGTTTTGATGATGGCCGCGTCATTCTCAGGAACTGTGCATGAGTTCGGCAGTCCTGAATACGAGAAATGATCCCCCCTGAGCACCGTCGTCCAGGCTCACGCGCCGCGATAGTCATCGACGTACACAAAGTCGGCACTGTATGCTCAACACTATCATGATGTTTGTATCCCAGTCGCTGACATGAATTGGCTGGTAGTCATGCGGCTACGCCGTGCCGTACTACGAGTTCCGCGGACACCGTCAAGCGCTTCTCGACTACTTCACCGCACGTGAGAGCGCAGACCAAAAGGACGATGACGCGCATGCGGAGAAAGGTCTCAAGGCATACTGGGAAGAGAAGAACATGCGCAGCATCGATGGTATTCCGGCGCTCTCAGCAGCCCCGCACGCTCCGACCATGCCTAGTTGCGCAGACGGGATGAAGCGTGCAGACGCGTCGGAGAGTGGGAAGGTCGTGATGATGGGGTCTGCACGTACGCTCGACATGCGTCGGGTACGGGAGATGGCGGTCGCGTTCGCACTTGGTGTCGCTGCTGCTGCTATGTATGCTCGGGTCTTCGGCCCTGCTTGAACAGTCTGGACACTTCATATCCATGGTGCTGGCTGGCGAAACCGCAAAAACACATATGGAGGTAGCTCGGGACTGAAAACTTCTGTTCGTCT
This sequence comes from Lignosus rhinocerotis TM02, assembly GCA_000743315.1. Classification (NCBI taxonomy): domain Eukaryota; kingdom Fungi; phylum Basidiomycota; class Agaricomycetes; order Polyporales; family Polyporaceae; genus Lignosus; species Lignosus rhinocerus. Next base: position 72,895 of record KN050077.1, on the reverse strand, counting down.
TCTCGAATCTCCTTTCTCGGACACTCGACGGGTCTTGGCAACTCTCTGGACCAGTCCTAGACGTGCTGACGACAGTTTTATCATACTACAATCCGATTCTCCAACGCTCACAGGGTACTCCGGAACGTGTTGTAATTCAGATGACCTCCTCCAGTCATGCGGTCTCTACGCGCTGTCAACTTTGTACAAAGCGCGCAGACAGAGCTTCTCTTCTCACTCTCGCGCCTTTGTGGTGTCTTGTTGTCATTAGATAAGGAGATACCTCGTTGACCCCACAATCCCGTAAGCTGAACTGGAGAATCTACTCACCTTTTACCGAGGCCTTTCCCCCACTCGCTTTGCCTTCCCCCCAATATCACCATAGTACGATGGGCAAGTTCTACGACGCAATACCCCCAGAGCTCGTCCCCTGGCTGCTCAAGCAGGAGCTCTTCTGGGTCGCAACCGCACCGTTGAGCCCAGAGGCACACGTGAACGTCTCCCCAAAGGGCGTTCGCGACTCGTTCCACTACGTCTCTCCTACCCGCGTCTGGTACCAGGACCTCACGGGCAGCACCGTCGAGACCATCTCGCACATACGCGAGAACGGGCGCATCACGCTCATGTTCAGCGCATTCCAGGGACCCCCGCGCACTGTCCGCCTTTTCGGCAAAGGTGCGTGTTCGTGCGTTTCGAACCTAGCCGACAGCCTGCAATCTGCGCACAGTACTATGCAAGCGTTCTTTGCTATCGTGCGCGCTGTCTATGTCAACTGATTTCTCGTATTCGTCTCAGGAACCGTGCACGAGTTTGGCTCACCCGAGTACGAGAAGCTCATTCCGCCCGAGCACCGTCGTCCGGGCTCGCGCTCCGCCATCATCATCGACGTGCACAAAGTCGGCACGGTACGTACTTGTCCGTTTTCCTGCTAAAATGCGATCAACGTCTCACCTCACGCCTAACGCGATGCACTGCAGTCGTGCGGGTACGCCGTGCCGTACTACGATTTTCGCGGACACCGCCAGGTGTACCTCGACTACGCCATCGCGTGTGAGAGCGCGGATCAGAAGGACGCAGACGGACACGCGGAGAAGGGGCTGAAGGCGTACTGGGAAGAGCATAACATGCGCAGCATCGATGGGATTCCTGGGCTACTCACGGCGCCGCAAGCCCCGGCTACGCCTACGAGCACGGACGTGATGAAGCGTGCGGACGCGTCGCAGAACGGAACGATCGTGACGAGCAGTTGGTCGGCACGCACGCTCGATGTGTATCGGGTACGGGAGTGGGCGGTCGCGTTTGGATTTGGTGTCGCTGCTGCCGCCATGTATGCTCGGCTGTTGAACGCTGCATGAGCGATCTTGCATCTTTTCAGGCCAGCAAGGATATTACTCAAGGACGGCATCTGCAAGGGGCCCCCAGCGGCGTTTCGCGGTGAGGGGCGAGAACGCGAACGAGGTTAACCCAGATACTTTCGGGCATAGGTACATAGGAAGCTATACGTCAAGAGGCTTCAGCGGATGCTCGAACAACGCAATCTTGGCTCGTTGACAGTGTCAATTGTATAATCCGTGCCCACATCATTGCTAGTATGATGATATAAGCCCTGTCCTCCAATGTATTGTACTCCCGATGCGCGTTTGTCGGAGATGTGCGTCCTCAAACAGTGCTACTACCAGTACCTCCAACCAACCTCTCGCTGATGACGAGGAGAAGATCCTCCACTCGCCGCATCCGTTCATCCAGCATCGACATCCGTTCATCCAGTATTGACATCCGTCCCTCAAGTTTCTGTTGCACAAGGTCGATCTTGTCGATGGCGCCAGGGTCCCGGCTTGGACTGAGCTGGTCTCGTCTATCTCCACAAGTCGCCTGTTCAATTGCTTGGACCTTGACGAGCCCGTGTGCAGCTTTGTGCGTCCCGAGAGCAAAACCGCCGTGCTTGCTGTCGCACGCCGCGCAGATGAAGGCGTTCTCGTCTGACCCTGGCAGGAGCATATGTCATTCGTCCATATGGCCTTTGATTGAGTACGGACCTCTGCATTCAATGCAAAACCAGCATGGCTGCGTAACCAGCTCCCTACACTTCACGCACACAGGCTTCTTGCGGCCCTGCTTGTCAGCGGGAGCCATCTCTGCTGCGTCAGCGAAGACCTGGCGGGCGGCGTTAAGAGCAGCATGCGCTGCACGATGTGCTTCTACGAATTCGCGGGAGTGGTGAATCGCTTTGCGCAGCTTGAAGACGTCGTGAGATGGGAGGTGAGGCGCTTTAAGGTCGTCGCGGGTCTTGGGGTCGACTCGCTGAGAGTAGCACTCCGGCTTGTCGCACAGGTCAATCGTGGTTTTTGACACGCACGAGAGACACACGATACGGCCACCTTCAATGGTCTCCTGGCAGACGTCACAATCGATCCCACTGCATATTGTAGCCTCGCATCAACATACAGATCCCAAATCACTGAAGATGGTGGAGATGGACTCACACATGCACCGCGATGTTGCGCTTTCGCAGGTCCAGGAAGATCTGATAGAGGCGGGCCTCGGTTGGGGTCATATAACGGTGGCACTGGGAAAGTTCCATGACCTCTTCTTTGGTGAGCGATGATTCTTCCAGCTGAAGCGTCAGCGCGGCATAGCGCTGGCCCGTCTTCCAACGCTGTTCGAGGGATTTCCACGAGCGCAGACGGTGTCGTATTTGGGACAAGACGGCTGAGATAGCAAAGTGCCACAACGCACGACTCCTGTTCGCCTTCAACTCTGTGGGAGAAGGCCAGAAGCGCATAACGTCGCAGGAAAGCCGCTTGAAAAGGAATTTGTGGGGCCGCTGCTTTGCGGTAGCTCCATACCCCCAAGAGCCGCGTAGTGTCCTCCCGTCTCCCTGTACCTCTCCTTGGAAGGATTGATCATGGTGGCGTGTAACGTACGCTATGACAAATGTGTACACGACCTTTCCGGTCTTCGAGTCGACAATCGCCTTGCCGGTGAGGTCCCACTTCGTGCCATCTGCAGCGAAGCCGGAACTTTGAAATTCCTCTGGGGCGGAGGAAGACCGGTGGAGCTCAAGAGATATCATTGGTTGAGATGGATATAGGTGTCTCTTCATGCAGAAACCGGACCACTGGCCAAGACTATCTGACATCAACGAACTACTCGCAAATATGATAGAGCCCACTCTACTCACATCGGTCTGACAGAAGCATCTGCTTCCTGGTTCTCTGTGATTTGTGTGGACTCACGGGATGTGAAGAGGTCTTCTGGAGTTGGGAAGTGATGGGTTATGATATCGCCGGGATCGGCGTCCTTGGACTGGTAGTTCGGGGAAGAATTTTCGTCATATGTTCCGACATCATCGTTCTCGAGTTCTGCCGCATAGTTATCGTCGTACTCCACGAGTCTGCTCTGGTGGAGTTTCTTCGCAGACATCGCTTCGCTTGCAATATTGTGGAAGAATTTGAACTTGAGACATGCGTCAGCGGTGCACAACGCAACGCGAAGCAAGCCCGTCTCACCATCCCAAAACCATAGATTTCAAAATGTCGGTTGGGATCGCGACCTTGCTGCTTGAAAAGCTCTAACATTAATCCTCACCAGTGAGCGACGGGATGCGCGTCCGTGGGCTTCACTCACCAGATAAGTACTGGTAACGCTGATATGCTGCTGACATAACCCACGCGATCGCATTTTGTGCATCAGAAAGCTCTTCTACATGGAGAACGCGCGTGGTAGCCAGTCGCATCCTCTGGAAGTCTCGGGAGAGGAGGAGATATAGTAAGGGAAATACATGCTAACGGATGATGCTGTGAGCAAATTGCCGGATTATCCCTATACTCGCTCGGCGTACCTTCTCAATTCTGCCTGGTCCTCTGATAGCCTCCAGCGTATCTGACGCATCGATATGATACCTCACATCCTGGAGGCTACGGCGTAGACGATCTTCCTCCTCCTTTTGGTAACCTTCGAATCTTGAGAACAACGATTCGTCCAGGGTAATCCGGCGGAATGCTGACGTTAAGAGTTTGAGGGATGTGGACACCGAGATGAGATACTTCTCAACCATGAGGCGATTAGGGGGTCTGACACGAGCCTTCAAAGCGAACATCTTTGCAAGAAGGTTATCTATCTTCTTGGCGTACTCGCTCATTGCCATCTGATAACCTGCAGTGAACGAAGCATCAGCATCCGACAAATCAAGGTCACAATACCCCTCACCAACTGCCCAATATGCGAGCCAGTGCAGAATGCTATTATTAAGGTGAGGTGAGCGGGAACAGTGCTGCGCAGTACTCAACGAAGACGAACCTCCATTCACTGGGGCGAGAAGTGCTGAACCTGTTGACCTCTGCGATAGTGATGAACCCAGATGCGTCATCATCGAAAGCCTCAATGATGGGTTGTAGCTTCGGGATCTTGATATAATCTATAGCCCATTCGTCTTGTTGATCGGGTCTGCTTCGATCGAATTTGTTGTACTCGCTCTCGATGGAGCGTTCTCGGAAATAGTCTTCAAGGGCGAGAACAAAATGGAGAGCTTTGACGCTCCCTCCGCACCTCTGCGAACCACTCAAACACGTGGATACTAGGATACCTCGAGAGCAGCATGTCGGAGCTCACCATATTTTTCCAGACTTGGTGAATGTCCTGGTAGGCAGGTTTGGTTGCAATTGATCAGAGAACAAAAGGCTACGCACCGAATCAACGATCCTGTTATGCGGGCCGTCCGCGATCGCCTGGATTACGCGGTCTCCTTCGTGGCGGATCGCCGACATGAAATTCTCTACAGACCAATGAAGGTGCAAAGCAAAGCTGCGCTCGAAAGGTGCGCGGTTATCTCGTATCGCGGTTTCCGGATCGATTTTGAGCTCCAGCTGGATTCTTCTGAAGTCGTCCTCAGGTATAAGACCACCCGCTCGCCGTTCCCCCCGCTTCGAAAACGCACGGGAAGCCTTGTAGATTCTCCGCAGGAGGGGAGCGTTTTTACAGACAATTCGCGGGCCGCCGTTGTCACGAACAAGCCGTGCTAAGTACTGTTCTTCGGGCGAGACACAGGCTTCGAAGAGCTGCCCAAGGCGATCCATCCTAAAGAGAATAACTCATAAACTATCAATTATCTCATGGAAGGAAGGACACACTTGTTATCAATGCTGATGAGTTCGCCATTATCTATGCTCACAGCCTTCCTGATATACATGGAGAGCGCAATCTCGAACTCGCGGCGGCGGGTCGTGGAGTCGACGACGAACTGCTTGAACATGTTGTCCCATGACGCACTCTGAAGGACTTTGGTAATGGTCCTCTTCTTTGAGTATGCATTGCACGCGTTAGCGCAGTTCTTGATATCTTCTATGACTGTTTCGACAATGGGCAATATTGTGTCTACAAATGTGGGGCCATCATCCTCTGCTGCGGGTCTTGTACCGCCGGAGGGGATATCCCTCAATCTAAGGACATGAACATATATAGCTTGAGGGGTAATGTGACAATCACGGATACTACACTGGTAACTCACTGAATGAACACAGCCATCATGTTTTTCATCTCAGCCAACATCAGGCAGATCTTCTTGTCATAGTCCCTCCGGTTCACGTTGAGATCTATGGCCACATTGAACAGTTTGACGGCAACTGAAGATAGCTAAGCTCAGCAAAGGAGAAGCTCCTTTGAATAATGTGTGGATTCAGACCGGTGGTATAGGGATGGAGCTGAGAGACATGATCAAGGGCCAACAAGAGAGGGCGGACCTCATCTCTGAGCCTATTGATGATACTCTGGACTTCCTTCGCGAGTTCTACATCTATCTCTGACCGCAATGACGACACAAAGACCTGGGAGGAATCGTCATTTGTTGCGAGAGCAGTTCGAGGACCAGCTGTCGGAAGTGGTTCAAGAATTCGACCAAGATCCAAAACATGTGCGGGAAACATACCGGCCAAACCGTGAGCCGCAGGGGAGTCATCTTCAAGAGTAGGGTCCTCTTCGAATTCTAATTCCCCATCTGTTGCTAGAATTCCTCTCAGATGTTCCGCCGACCAAATGTCGGATCCGGGCAGCATGTAAGTGAACTATATAACAGCGATGATTGAAATACATCGTCATGGTGCATGAGAAATTGCTCGCTTACCAAACCACAGGCGTACTCGTGCACATGCTCAGAGAAGTCACGCCTGTTGGACCGGAATAGTTCTATGCAGGAATTGGTCAACCGTCGCCAATGCTAGCAATTGAACAAGGAGGCTGCCCACCGACGAGCTCGTCATATCTCTGTGTAAGTGCTTCGGGGATGTTGAACACTGAAGTCTGCATCTTGGTATGTTCGTCTACCGAGAGGATGGTGTGGCTCGCTTCCTTCATGCATTTGAGGTGATTTAAGAGAAGAAGATAAAGAAGCGGGTAAATATGCTGCGAAAGAAAGAAAACATCAGACCCGAACTGTACTCGATAGATCGGCCAACGTACCCTCTCTATCCTTGGGGATCCGACGACCAGTCTTACGGTGCCTGGTAGGTCGATGTTGTACTTGATCTTCTCAAGGTTTTTCCGGAGACGGTCCTCCTCCAATTCTATGTAGTCGTCGAACTTGCCTTCAAGCGTGGAATCCTCCCACATATTGAAGCTAAGTAGAACAGCCAAGGAAGGAGGCAGATACAGCTTCGCAAGGTACAAGTTGAGATAGTTGCGATTGGCGGGAAGGGACTTGTTCAATGCACGCTCCATAGCACCCAGGATGCTCCTGATCCGGGCGATATACCGGGTGGAAGCGAATTGCCATCCTGATGCAGTGATCATTCAGTGCACATAATATCATCGATACTCCCGAAGTCGAAACCATTGCGTACCGACTGTCCAGTATGCTAGCCAATGTGGCATACTGTGAATTCGTAGTGAGAGTTTGTCAAAGTGGACATGAGCTGTATCTACCTCCACCGCAGCGACGAAGGACACATCTCCATGAGTGTATTTGCTTCAGAAACAGTTACGCTTCCGGACATGTTCTCGTCGAAAGCCTCTATCATTGGCCGTGACCAAGACGTCGCCAAGTAGTCCAGAGCCCACTTATCGTTGGCAGTAGCATCTGGGCGATCTGCGTGAAACTTGTCGTATAAGTGTTCCTGAATAGTCTTGACGAAGAGGCTAGCTTCGACGCTGAGACCCCAATTCTTCCCACCTTATGAATATCGGCACCCGGAGAGCACACTGAATACTCACCATGTCTCGCCAGATTCTTCTCATTCCCTGTTGATGTTGCGAATTAATTCTCCAGGAAGGTCTGAGTCTCTGCATGTAGACATACCATGTCTCTGATTCCGTCATGTGGTCCTTGGGCAATGGCTTCCTTCACCGCTCTGATGACTCTGTCGTTCTCGGTCCGAATGTACCTCTTCAGTGCAACATTCAGCTGTTCGACTTGCAACTCGAATTTCCTTGCGAAAATCTTCGAGTTCCTCTCCAACGCATCTCCGATGCTCTCGCGCAACTCCAGCTCCAGCTCGTCGAGCGTAAACAACGCCTTGTTATCACCCCTACGACTTCGTAAGGCACCCTCATTTACGGCGGTTTGCACGTGCTCGTTGGGCAGCGAGATGTCGAGCGCAATGAGCGACTTCATGCAGTCGTCGTCTTGGCGACACTTCTCAAAACCTCCCTTTTTCTCGATCTCATCCTCCAGCATCCGTTCTTCGGCACTCATGAACTTGGTAAATAGCGTCTGTAAGGCGGTAATCCTAGTCATGCTATCGTGAGTGAGGTCCTACAGCAAAGATCGCAATTACATACTTCTCGTTGATCTCGGAGGTCTGCCTCTTGATGTCTGCGGTAGCGTTCGCGGTGTGCATTGCGAGGGCGAACTGGAACTCGGCCTTGCGATCCGAGAATACTTTGACGAACGCCGAAAGCTTCTCTGCCCAGGCTGGACCCTTGAGCACCTTCACGAGCAGCTTCTTGTTCAGGAATGTGTCGCAGCAGTTCGCACAGTCCTCGATGTCTTTCGCGGTCTTCTCCGCCAACTCTTCTAAGCGATCCTTGAGTTCGCGTCCGTCGAGCCCAACGTGTGTCTGGCTTTCCACATTCTTCAACCTATAATACATGAGCACTAAGCTGGGAACAATCATTAGAAGACTCACTGAACCATGACTACCATCATGTCCTTCATCTCGACGTAAAGCGCTATCACACGGCGGTCATTCTCTCGTCGGATAGACTCCAGAGCGTATGCTGCCTTGAATGCCAAAACAGCGACTATAATGAGACCAGAACTCAAACTCAATAGGCCGTTATTTGAGGATAGTTACGAACACACCGGTGACGGCGGGATGGATCCTGGCTAGCTCATCGAGACCTTTCATGAGCCACGACATATCGTCTATAAAGTGCTGAATCCCGTGTTCTATCTTTTGTGCGATCTCGCTACTTTCAAGAGGGGCGACCACTTGCGCTATTCTATCGATGACGGTGGTCGTTTGGTTTGCTTGATCGCCAAAGTGTCAACTTTGTCATCTAAAATATGCACATGCATCACTGTGGTCATGAGGAAAGTGAATTATGTGCTGGACTTACCCAGCGTATCAAGCACCTTGTCCGTCATCTTGATGGATGGCCCCTCTTGCAGTCGTACGCTCAAAGGTGCTAGTTCAGCAAGTGCGCTGTCCATAGCACGAACAGGACGCGCCGATGGCTTGACGGGAAGCTCGGCGGAGAGGTGTAACATTTTACTGGGCTCATTGACAGGCTGCAGTATGGTAGGGGGAGTTTCGCTGTCCCTTGAGGTCTCCGCATTGTTTCCGAAACTCGTTCTACTCGACAAGCCAGCTGGTGAAGACCCAGACTGGTCGGGCACCCGTCGACGTTCTGTACTCCGGTTTCTGAGACGGGGCAATCTATGAGTGAATTCAAAGACCGGCATCTCTCATGAGATGATCAGGGAGTTCGATAGAACGTAGGGATAGATGTGGGCGAATGATCCCTGATAAGTCGATACGAGTCGGTGTCTCCTTGGGGGCCAGACGGCGGGCAATGCGTTGAGATGGGCAGAGAGGAGCAGAGCCTCGATCGATGGCAAATACGAACTGCTGTGATCGAAGCGGGCATGTCGAGACAAACGCCAGACTCAAAGACCGCCCGTCCACCACGCCCGTCACCCAATCCCAGCTGCGTTCTCTCTCCCACGGTCGCTGCAAATTTGAGATTTGTACAAGG
>KN050077.1:0-61803 GCA_000743315.1 Lignosus rhinocerotis TM02 | reverse complement strand
TCACTTTTGGCTGCGGATCTGCCAGCCTTTGATAGTAGCTCGGGGTACGTTAGAGTATGAGGTTACAGAGAGGATTGGGAAAGCTAGACCACCGAGACACTGGTAGTTTCCCTTTGCACCCCTCGAAGGAACGGCCTCTAGCTACGAGATATTGTCATAGCATTGTGTGAATTGATGCATGCGCAGAGTCCATCCGGCGAGCCATCAAGTCGCGACAGAACCATAATGACCAGAGAGCGTGTGAGTAGCAGATAATCTGATCTATCCCGCAGGATCCTTTATGAGCTTACGTGGAGAAGAACGCGGATGAGAGGAATGAACATCTTTGTGAGTGGATGAGAGCTCAAGCTCAAGAATCAACATAACCCGGTCTTGCCACTGTTCCCTTCCTCTCCCCTACCCCCCACGTAAAGGGAATCCCTGGTCCCGGTGCACGCAGTTGATATAATGTAACTCATCCTTGCCTACTACAGGGCCTGGCCCTATGAGACAATCAACACAGACTTCAGAAAAATCGGCTCGAGGACGGGCGAGAAGAACAATGTGATCGTCAATTTTGATCGTCGTGATCGCCTGGAATACCAACAACCACCTATTTCCTTCTGTCAAGCATTGATGAAGATCCACCAACCCCTTTCAGTCAATTAACCATCTGATACCAAAAACAAGGGATACAATGACTGGATGGGAGTGAAGATACACTGAGTCAGGTCAACCCTGCCTGTTTGGAGAGAACATATCTATCAACCAATCACTAAGCATGTACTGAACTACAGGGAAACATACCTTGAGTTTGGTAGCTTCAATAGAGCTTTGAAAGTAGTTTTTTGTGGCTCGCTGACTTTCCGCCGTAATCCTGTCCAACCCAAGGGGACATTAAGTGCCTTGGGCCCTCATCGTCCAAACTAACACACTCCTGAACCACTGGGATTTACTACAGACTCAGAGGGTTTTTTCATCATCTTTGTATGGATAGGATATTGGTATGAAACCAAGTTGAATCATGCGGCGGAAAGCTCATGATCAGGACCAGATGATGGTCAGAAGACAGGTCAGTGTCACACGGGGCGCCGGACCTGGTCTCTTCCATACCACCACCACCACCACCATCGCATCAGCCTTGCGGCTTCGTCTGCCAGGAGAACTACGCTGCAGTGAAGACAGGGGTGCTGTGACGGTTTACAGAGGGGACAATTACTCGACAATCTCCGCAGAAGGACGGTTTGAAACTACGCACGGTGTCGGTACCCGTCGACTTTGATTGGAGCCATCAATCTCCGAAGGTATGTGCTGGGTCATGCAGCATACGTTTGTCGTTGACTTCTTCCCAACAGTTGTCATATATCCCTTATTCCCGTGGTGCAGGGCGCTGCTGTGCTCTGAGGTTGTGTGCTACGAACGGATCCATTCATCGGGTCAAGGTGCGTCATTGAATCGTTGTGTTCAACTATGCAGTCAACGAAAGCCCAATGGCAGCCCGATTCATCGTGAAATTCACCCCTTCCCGTGCGAGCGAGCCTGCAAAGATGTCTGCGCGACAGTCACGCTCTGCAAGTATACCCATTCCCCAAAGCTCCATAGCACGCACCCTCGAAAGTGTTATCCCGCTGTCGTTCAGCCCAAGTGCCGCCCCACGACCTCGTCTTCCCAGTGCTGGTACGTCTGCGAGCCTTAGTCTAGCGCGCAGTGTTCCCCCGCCGACTCGCTCTGTCTCGACGAGTTACGCGTCTGCAATTACCGCGGTTCCTCGCGGTCGTACATCTCAGGCCAACCCCGCCCCCCTATTTGAGCCTCGAATCATACGTGCAACGCCGTCGCCGAACTCATCCCGTGATCCCGCATGCAACCCACCCTACTCCCCATCGACCTCCCCAACGCGCCCGCGACGTCTAAGTTCTGGCGTTCGCTCCCAGGTGACACTGAGTACACCTGCGCACCGCGCATCCGCTCCCACCCATGTAAGCCATACAATTTCTCATGGCTTCCCACGGCCGGCCTACTTGGAGTATTCTGCGCTTCGTGAGATGCTTCATACAGACCCGAGTCCCTCGATCCATGGGGCAAACGCACGACCATCGACGTATATCGTCCCCGGCCACGACGCAGGCTTAGCTGCAAGTCCTGCGCCGCCAGTCATACCCTACCCATACATCCGACGGGAACTTACACCTGTCGTTGATAGCGATGACGAGAGTGTTCTGACTTCCCCACCACCACCAGCAGTAGGTGCAGTGACAATGATCAGCACTAACACGGTCCTTATGTTACCTACGCGCTGGAGTGAACAAGATCGTACACCGTCTCTCAGTGTCTCGTCGGATGGGCGAGAACTCACATTCACTGGCCCTTCGTGCATCGGCGACCGTGAGTCAAGCGCTGCCCGAGCAAACCACGCCATTCCCCCGGCATGCGGAATCTACTACTACGAGGTCGAGATTCTACACAAGTGTCCCAAGGGGTGCGCTCATTCTTTGCTCCGACCACTCATATAGCTCATATTTTTGTAGTCCCATCAGTGTCGGGTGCGTTGAGCGGGCCTGGGCGAGTCTCGTAGCTGACATCTTGATAGATTCTCTGCCCCAGATGTTCGCCTCTCTCGTCTACCAGGATGGGAGAGGAATAGCTGGGGATATCATGCCGATGACGGCTGGGCTTTCCCTGGACATAAGGATGGCAACCCTTACGGTCCGACCTTCGACAGTACGAGTCGCTTCTACTCCTTCATGGCGTGGGACGATGCTAACCTTACTGTGCAGCTGGAGACATTATTGGTTGCGGCATCGACTTTAGTCAGAACCGCGTCTTCTATACGAAGAATGGCGGCTTTCTCGGTACGTGTCCTCACAAGGTCTCCTGTGCAACGTTGCCTCACCCTTCTGTTCGGGCAGGCATGGTCTTCGAGAACGTGGGGAAGACGACCGATATATACCCATCGGTTGGGATGCGGCAGACGAACGAGAGTATCCGCGTTAACTTCGGCAGTTCCCCTTTCAGGTTCGCCATCGAGGAGCATATTCGTGCCCAACGCGACAACGTGTGGGCAAGTATCATGGAGACCCGCATTGAATGGAGCTTGCTGGGGTTCGGGCCGAGGAAGTTTGAGGGGACACTTAAGGCGGAAGAAGCAAAGGTGGCTGAGAAAGGTAATATCGAGGACGAAGACTCTCGTGCACCCCTTCGCAAGCTCGTTTTGGCCTATCTCGCACATCATGGATATGCGCGTACCGCACGCGCTTTCCAGAAGCAATGTGCAGACCAGTCTAAAGCTGCCTCGGACAAAGCACCCGCCCAGCCTAAGCGAGAGCCCCTCGACGAGGATTTTAGGATGGCAATCGACGATGCACCCTCTGTTGCCAGTGTCCCTAGCATACGTGACGCCGACTACGACAGCGGGTTCGGCTTTGATGATGAACTTAACAACAGGCTCTCGATCACCAATGCGATCCTTCGAGGAGATGTAGACAGTGCTCTCTCTCTCATTCGCGTACACCATTCCACTGTTCTCGAGCGCGAACAGGGGCTTATCTTGTTCCGCCTGCGCTGTCGCAAGTTTGTCGAACTCGTCCTCGAGGCCGGAGAGGCACTGCGTCGTGTGAAGGAGGCTGAGCGCATGGAGACGCCCAAGCCAGTTTCGAACTCGCTCGATGGAGAAGACGTGGTAGGGACGATGGATGGGGTGGGCGCGATGGACGTGGACGATCCATCGCCCGAGGCCCAATCCCTGCCGTCCCCATTGATCTCTATCGCGTCTACGTCGGCATCCACTCAGTCGCCTACCGGACCACCCATCGTAGCACCCACAGCGCCTTCTCCTACGACGACTCCGGTACAGAACGCCCATGCTGCGCTGTCTGCCATTGCCCGGACATCATTGCACACTGCTCTCAGCTATGGCCAGACGCTCGAGGTGGACTACAAGAACGACGCCAGACAGAGCGTGCGCGCCCATCTCAGGCGTACGTTCGGAGTCGTCGCATATGATGATCCTGTTGCTGCTGGCGGAGAGGTGGCGGAAATTGCTGGGCAGGCTGCGCGGAACGCGCTCGCTGCGGAGGTCAACCAGGCCATCCTTGGTATGTCCATAATGTATCTCACAGTCTCTTACGTTGCCTAACGAATTCTGTTTGGTATCCCAGAGTCTCAAGGACGGCCTGCTCATCCTGCACTGGAGACATTATTCCGCCAGGCGGGCGCTTGCGTCACCCAGCTCGGTCTACTTGGTGTGGGCAAGGCGGCATTTGCAGACGTGCGCAAGGAGTTCATCGAAGGATGATACTTGCGGGTATGTGTGGGCGACGGCGTGAAGGAGGAATTGCAAAGGTTCGATGTATATCACTACCCTATCTCCTTGGACCTTTCGCTTCTATATGTATGTTTTGCGGTGTTTATTTGTACCAGTGCTGTCATGTGTGACAAGTGTACCATGTCTGTACTACATACATAGTTTCGAATATTAGCCCTCGACTCACTGCAATATCCTGGGGTTTACGCGCTTGGAAGTGAAGGTACGTCGGTGGGCGGTCTATCCTCGGGCTGTGAAACACCTGTGGACCCTCTTAACCTCTGAGATATCAAGATCAACTTTGCAGGCCCCTTCGTGTTGAGCCATTGCGTCGTTAGATGTTCGTACTTCCACCGTGACGAACACTGGGCGGGCGAGCATACCTGGTCCTTGCAAGATGAATGCAAGGGAGCTGGAAGATGTTGCCCAAACAGTGACGATGACAACAATCATTGTGGGCGGCTGTGATCCAGCCCGAGATTCTGGAAGACTTATGATACACTGATAACCTCATACAACTATGCTATCTAATCATAATAACATATGATATGCAATTATTACTGTACGCCTGATGAGTTCGACGCCTTTTTTGTGATGTACTACATACATAGTTTCGAATATTAGCCCTCGACTCACTGCAATATCCTGGGGTTTACGCGCTTGGAAGTGAAGGTACGTCGGTGGGCGGTCTATCCTCGGGCTGTGAAACACCTGTGGACCCTCTTAACCTCTGAGATATCAAGATCAACTTTGCAGGCCCCTTCGTGTTGAGCCATTGCGTCGTTAGATGTTCGTACTTCCACCGTGACGAACACTGGGCGGGCGAGCATACCTGAGATTAGTACAGTGAGTATCAAGTACTCCCGACAATGATCTTCGACATCTCAAATCAAATCTGATCATCTGGAGGTCGCAGCGTCCTTTCAGGGACAGCGGAACTTATTGTCAAGTATTCCCAGGCCGCTGTCAGGACATGTCGAATTTGTGGTACATGCCTACGTACATTCTAGGCGCCTCACATGATCCCTTCGGCATAGTTGCTGCCACTACAAGCTCCGGTGCAGCGGGCAATGCATGCTGTGACCTGGAGTCAAGACTGCGTCAATTTTATGTGACTGGCCTACTCGGAGGCTGACGACGCCCAAACCAGAAATCTGTCTCTCCCCCTGATGTCGTTCAGTAGCTTAACCAAACGCTTGCGAAGGTCCCGAGCGAAGAGTGGTAGCGTCGATCGCACCCATTCCAACGATGGGTCAACCGATTCGGGTCGTACTACTAATACTAGTACTCCTACTCGCAGCGGTTCTGAACCGCCAACTGCTGGAGCAACGGGGGAGAGGAACAATACAACCATGCCGCTTTTTCCAGTACAGATGCCTGTTCCCGCATCGGCTACGCTGTCCATGCCAGTACCCCAGCCTTCCGAGTCGACGCCAACGTTGCCCGAATCCACGACACCCTCTACCGTGCAAGGCGGTCAGCGTCATCTGATGGATAAGGCTTTAGCCGATCTGGCATCAATGCAAACACAGCTGGATGCTGGGCCGTCGTTCAAGATGACGGATCGCGCGCTCGATGCAATGGGTTAGTAGCAGTTTCTCATATTCCCAACCACACATATCCTGATTTACTTGGTTGACAGGGAATAAAATTGACAACCTCACACATAAGACGAACACAGTCATGGACGCCCTAAACAACGCTACTCAAGGTATCATCGCATTAGAACAAACGGACATTGCCAAGAAGATCGAGAGCGGGATTCACCGTTTTGTGGACGACATCCCTTGGCTCCTAAGAGGCCTTGACGAGCTTGCTCGAATCCACCCAGCGGTAACAGGTTATAGCATTGTTTGTTCTCTCAGATGCATAGGCCCTGCTAATTGCGAGCTTTGGCAGTTGCCGTGTTGGCATTCAAGGCGGTCTATGCACTCGAATCTACTCGGCGGGAGAATGATCGTCGTGTCATGACTCTCTATGTCGAGATGAAAGACATGATGCTCGTCATGGTTCAGTGAGTGTTAAGATGTCTATCAGTGCGTTGGATATGCTCACGGTTGGACTCACTTCAGGCTCAAGGGGATTGAGAACAGGACCCATGTCGGCCTTGATGGGCGCGTCCTTAAGGATCGCTTGGAGGAGCTCGCCGAGAAGACAGCAAGCGACATTCGAGAGTGTGCCAACTTCTGCGATACCTTCTTGAAGAAGAAACTATTGATCAAGATTCTGAAGAGCTTAGCGTGGGCGGAGAGACTAAGCGAGTTCATCGCAACGTTTGCAGCGCGGAAAGATGACTTTCACTTTGCTTTGGCGATGCACACTGCAAATTCAATCACAGACCTGAAGAACCAGCATGTTGAGACACAAATGAAGTACGCCATTCTGTCTTCAGTAACCCAAAGA
Organism: Lignosus rhinocerotis TM02; assembly: GCA_000743315.1. Lineage (NCBI taxonomy): Eukaryota > Fungi > Basidiomycota > Agaricomycetes > Polyporales > Polyporaceae > Lignosus > Lignosus rhinocerus. Next base: position 55,118 of record KN050077.1, on the reverse strand, counting down.
CCTGACAATAATGTGTGTTACTCAGACTGGATGTTGTAATTGGCCTCTTCAGCCGCTGGGGCAGCGAAGAGGAACGCAAGCTCGCTACCGAGGTCGAGAAGAAAGGAGGGGTGACCAAGGTTCGGCAGGATGATAGTGTACTAAAGTCGCTCATCGCACTCGACGTATCCATTACCCAAGGTCCAACTAGTGGGGGCAGGAGAAAAGACATCGAGAAGCAACCGACAGGAAATCGGCAAGGGAAGTCCGCAGACAAGAAATTGCTCACCTTAGACGTTCTCAGAACAGAGCTGCGCGAGGACATCGACGACGCGCTTGAACGGAACCTCGAGATTTTCATGGGGAAATTCGAGCTTCAAGTTAGCATGCTGCAGATCGCGCTGGAGAGGTATATCCACGCCGAAAACGATCGAGTCATTGGTGCGGTGACGAATGTGATGAATCAAGGTCCGCATACGAAAATCAAGGATCCGGTATGTCTTACAGCCTTCTTCACTATGGAAAATCAATTTGAGATTTTCCAGGAGATGAGCAGGATCTGGCACGACATGGTATTTTCGCTATCACTTCCTTTGACGATGCTTTCACTCACACGCAAAACAGCATTGGAGAGGAAATGTCAAGGCTCGCCTTTTTGTTACGACCCTTCAGGACCATTATCGAGACCAGTTTGAGAGCGCTCTGAACACAGGTCACGACGAAGCGTTGACGACTGACGAATGGGCGCTGCAGTTCCTAAGCCTAGCTTGGTTAGATCCTATCATGGAAGCATTTGATGACGACGCCTCTGGTTATGTCACGATCGCAGAGGTTAACAAACTGATGGACCTGCGACCGCCATCTCTTGGTTGGAGGTCGGTGTGACTTCATACATCTTTCGCCTAGCTTTCGTGCTGACGATTTACTAGCGTGCCACACTGGCTTGCGTACTGGGCTATCGGTACCGCAATTTTTTGTATCTGATGTAACCTGCGCTCACGCCATTTGGAAACAGGGTGGAAAATCGCTGCCTCAATGTATATCACGAAGATAAGGGATACTCTATCTCTTATGCGCGAAGCCCTCCTCGTGGTACATCCACGTAACCGCAGCGCGATGGATGATTACTTCGAAGTGTGGTGGTGGATAGCTATGATGGTCCTTGGTTGTGAGGAGTCCCTTCCGGAGGAGACAACGACGCCATATCGTCGGTTCCAAGATTACATCGAGTTTGAAGAAAACCGCATCAGGGGAAACCTGGAAAAAATTAAATATCGTATTGATGCGTCGGACACTCTTGCGCTTGTCATAGGACCGGGACGTCTGGAGAAGGTAACGGTCCTATCTCCTCCTACCATCCAGATTGTCGCATGATACTCACAACTCTGACAATGAATCAGTCTTTGTTTCCTCTGATCTATCTCGTAGTTGAGAACGACTTGAGGAAGGTGAAAGCAGCTATATCCGTCGTCCTTGCGAGGAGCGAGTTCGAGAATTCGCGCGGGACGATGCTACAAATTAATTATGCTTTCTTCGGTAGATACAGAGAGCTAGAAAGTAAGTCATCCTGCCCATCGTTCATTCCTGATCATCTCACATTCCATAGAACTTTTCGTGCACCAGAAATTGGACCCCAAGGTGCAAATCACCAAGTTTGCTTTCGGCTGCGTGAGTTTCTTGGCACATGGTAAAGCAAGCGTAGCTTGGATGACTCATGTCGCACAAGTTCGCCCATTACGCGCCAGATACCGAGTTCTGGAACATTGATAATGGTCCGCACTTGTTCGCAACATATTACGTGCCTTGGTACCCCCCAACCATCGAACTCGATGGTCTTGACCTCAATGAAGACTCTCCTCTGGACACCTCACAGTACGATGCAGTGGACGACGAGACGGAGGAAGACTTGTTGGCTCCTGGACCAATACGATCAATGTGAGTTTCTTGCGTCTTGCTAATGTTTGGTTTCTTACAGCATTTCAGTCTAGGCAACTGGAACGGGTTCGCCTATGAAGGATCATACTACCCATCTCGCTCAATGCTCTCGCTTCACTTCCACTACTCCGGGAAGGACTCGGATCAGCGTCAGACTTTCCGCGGGTCCGGCGTAGAGTTTAATGGCGACGCATATGAGACCTCAGGCCAGTGCTATGCGGATGAAAACGGCGACCTCAAGCTCTCTTGGATCATGACCTATCCCGGCGCCTACTCAGTCCAATATGATGGAGGGCTGGTGGACGGCTACACCATAGTGGGCACACGCAATCCGGGCGGTGGGCCGTTCGGCGCAACTTGGTCTTTTGTTCTCAAGAGGACTACTCCTGAAGCTATGCTTTTCCGTCCAAGTCCCTACGAGCTCGCCAATGATCGCTATCGGGGCTTATGGAAGTTTGCCATATCGGCCACACTCTACGACGTGCAGAGGAAGCGTTGGTCGTGGTCGTATTTTGCGGCCCGCCGAGATGCTCGCAAGAGCTACGTCGACTGTTTCGGTCCTGGGAACGGGCCTGAGATCCCAGACTATAATGAGCGAACGAGGGTGGTTAGACAGCATTGTGTCACGAAGGACGTTCGTTTCTACGAGTCCATCGTTGCCCACATGATCAACACAGTCCCTCTGCATCGGTGCGTCCTCTGTTATTACCTCTACGCTGCGCTCATCCATTTTAATTTAGGGAAGTGACGCCCTGTGCAAATACCGATTCGCTTCTGCACACAATTCAAGGCGCGCGGTATATCTGCCTCGTCTGCATTCCGAATACCAGCCAATGTTACGACCAGATCACGTTCTGTGACAATCCGACGTGCTACAACAGAAGGGTCGACGCAACCACCACTTCTATCCCAGAGCTCAACACGATGAAGTCGCCCCATCATCCGACGCACGATTTCGTCAAGGTCAGAACAATTGTGCATCGTTTCCAATGGCTTTTGCTACGAGAGAAGGCAATCTCTGCGCTTGACATGGTCCGTAATCCTGAATATCCCCCCCCAGACCCACCTTTCGTTAGTCCCAGATCAACAAAACTACAAGCCGTCGTTATCAGCAACGAAGCAGCTGAGGGGGTTCCTGACGATCATGAACTGGAGGAGGATTTATTGATTGGGGCCGACGTACCTTTGGTGCACGAGAGCGAAAAGGACGGTAGTACGATGATGGGCAAGATTGCCTTTGCGAAGGACAGCGACACCGTTGTGGAGAATGCTCAAAGTCAGCAGGACAGCGGCGCAGTCTTTGAAAATACTCACAGTGAGCAAGGTGGTGGCGTAGTTATTGAGAAAGTCGGGAGCGGCGGAGAGATTGAGGACGATAGAGTCTCAGAGTGGAAAGGCGGACAGGAGTCACAAAAAGAGCAGAAGCACAGTCGGGAGGAGGGTTCCCAGCAAGCAGAGAGTCTTGCGGGTGAGGCTAGCTTGGTGCCAGTGGAGGCTGCCCGAGCAACAGAGAAGGAGGCTGATGGCCCTTACCCTGGTCTGGACGGTGCTCCCTCATCACCACAAATGTCCAACCCTCCAATTATTCCATATCATGCTATACGCAACTGCATGATCTGCAAGAACGACGTCTACATGGGTCAATGTTGGTTCTGTATAGAGTGCCGAGGTGTGTTTCCTAGTGCATGGTCTGATGACAGCTGGTCTAACTCCTATCCAGAGTTTATCTGCGGCGACTGCGAGTTGAAGATGCTCATCCCATGCTGGTCGTGCAGGAAACCATTCCCTCAGCCTGAGTGGTACTACCGTGCCCAAGGTTAGTCGATTTCTATGCGTTCCTCACCCCGTGTTCTCATAGAATTCATCTCTCCATCCACTGTCAGACGAGTACCTTTGTCATTTGTGTTGCGCGAACGGGGTGAAAGGCCCTGACCCGCAATTCTACTGGACAATAGAAGATGGCTACACTACAGCGCGTCATGTGTACACGCATCCGCTTGTGCGAGTCAGGCCATTTGTTATCGATCCTCCCGAGGAACCGAGTACGAGTACAGAGGAGGGGCGGACAGAACGCCGGCTCGCAAGTTTGGAGGATCGGATATCGGCAATGGACTCGAAATTTGAACAATTACAAACGCAGCTCTCGCAGCTCGAGTCACAGTTGAAGTCCCATCTATCACAATCGCATGACGCGATAGTCAAGCTGACGGAGGCATTGACCGGTACCCTTGGGCGAACTGGAATTGTCAGCTTGAGGTCGATGGTTGACTCGGAGTAGTAAACTAGAATTTCTATCGCACACGCTGTTGACTAGAGATCCTCTTTCATCGTGACAATTGCAGTAGAGAACCATCTGGATAGGCCACTCTGCGGAGCGACTATGGCAAATGAATATGACGTGTGACTTGGGTCTCCCGTAGCTTCTATGACAAACCAAGATCCTTGTGTGATATATTTTCATCATTCAATGACAAAGAGTGTCAATGATATAGGCTATGCTTGTTTCAATGATGTCCTTCACCCTCTAGGTGCTAGGCGCCACCTTAGCCGTGGCCCGTAGCTGACAAGGCCCGAGAGTAACTCCCAGTGGCAACCTACGTACTAATCCGAAAGTCATGGTAACCTTGCGAGAAGAGCAATCAGAAATCTATCAACTAACGTCGCCATCAGTCCAAGTAGGAATCGCAAAGATGTAGTGGAGTGGGACATACCCCAAAAGCACCTGTGTAATCTCAAATGGAAAGGTTGCGCATAGTGTACTGGCAGTATCCACAACACATCAACACAGCTAGCTCCTAGTAGGTGATACAGCTGCGTGCATATCAAAGTTCGTTACACGTGGAAGCCTTTTCAACAGAGCCAAACTTATTGTCTTTGGTATATACTCCCTCAAATACACTCTATTGTCCGAGTTCTAAGTACTACTGAGCGTACGTTCATTGTTACTTGGGGTCAGCAGCGGTCTGAGCGATTATCTGGAGTCTTCGCCTCCCATAGTTAGTAGTAGTGGTTAATCCATTTGGAGTGAGGGTATTGATCGAACCACTCGTGTTGTTTTAATATCCAAGTAGCCTTCATCATCTCGTTCAAGTCATCTGTGATGAACCCAGGCCTCGAGCTCAAGGTTCACACCATTCTGGCCGCTGTCAGAGAATTGGCAGTCCTCAGGGTGCCCAGAATTTCCGTTATGGGAATGACAGGGAGTTGAGTGAGCGCGCATGCCACCCTGGTCACAAACTGAGACTCCAAGAATCATGGGCTCTGCGCTAGTTCTCCGCCATTCATTGTCACCGTACTTCAGAGATGGAAGCTGATAAGCAGAACATCTCGTACTTTCCAATACAACCTTTGCCAGTTGTCCAAGTCCCTGCAACCGACTACGACGACCACCGCGAACAGCACACACCTCTCTGCATCGACAATGGTTCGACACACTTACGCTTTGGCTTCTGTACCTCGGAATCACCACGTACTGGTACAAATATGGTTGCGAAATATAAGGAGCGAAGGACGAATAGGCTCCTCTTGCTATTTGGCGAGGGCATTGATGTCGAGGGAGGTGCGCGCTCGCAGGCGAAGACACCATGGGAAGGGGATGTATTGCTCAACTTCGACGCGTTGGTACGTGTGCTTTGTTCGGCTTCCATACTTCTACGAAAGCTATAAGTACGTACATTTATGTGCAGGAAAACGCATTGGACTACGCGTTTATACATCTCGGCATTGACACACCGACTGTCGATCACCCCATCCTCATGACTGAGCGATTATCTTCTCCTCTGCATTCGCGTGCTTGTGAGTATCTCTCTTTTGGGGTCACCTCGCTTCTGTAAATCAGCATGTGGTATGGCACGGTTTGAGCTAGGGGAGATCTTCATCCTGCAGCGGTTTGGCCTGCCATAGTCCTTCCCAATCTTCTTCCGTGAACAACGTCGCACACAAACCAACTTTTGGGTAACGTGCGCGTATGCATCAATAGTCCGCCTTCTTGGACTGTGCCATTGTCCCCTTGAACTATTTCATACGCGGCACTAACGGCGAACCCAGTGACCTCAGAGCTAATGTTCGAGCAATACTCGGTTCCCTCTCTCGCATTCTGTGTTGACTCAGTCATGTCCTTCTATCACAACAATCTCCCATCGCCACCCGTGCCTTTTTGTGGAGACGGTCTGGTCGTTTCGTTCAACACTGCATCAACCTCGGTCATCCCGATCTTGGACGGGCGAGGATTCATGAGCCACGCGAAACGGTGGGTTTCACTCGGGCTCACATTTGCCGAAGACACCAACGTCTTTTGTCCCAGAATCAACTGGGGAACTATGCAGGCGACCGACTATCTGTTGAAGTTGATTCAACTCAAGTACCCCACGTTCCCCAGTCGGGTGACGACGACTCAGTGTAATGTAAGCGCATCCTCCTTATCTGTCTGCGCCGGTTCATACTATCATCTCGTTCGTTATGTTCGACATTTGGCACGGCTAGCGATTGGTCTCGGTGATGACCTCTTGAGACTTCTTGTGATGGAAATCCTTCCCTGAAGCTCATACATGCATGCTCTACCGTTCTACCTCCGCTGCTTGAGTAACGATACCTCATCACAAATGCCGTCAATATATAGACCCCCTCCCGCGGGACACACGTCCCGCACCCGTACGTGAACGTCGCACGGAGACAACCACCGGCGCGCTACACATGGCTCCTTTCCCTGCATCTTCACAAAGAAATATGTTCTTACAATCGCCTAGTGGATGCTGCAGACCTTCTGCGAGTTCTCACCAGATTATACTGGATTGCTCCGCAAACTCAAGGACCCGCTGAACTTGCGCGCTTCGGACCGGATCCTTCAATTCCCGTATACGCTCCCGGTAACGGAAGAGAAGACGGAAGAGGAGCTCGCGCGCATAGCAGAGCGAAAGAAGGAACAGGGGCGCAAACTACAGGAGTTGGCCGCAAAATCTCGCATGGAGAAGGTGGTTGTTTCACTTCAAATCACACACAGACGCGCGCTGACCCACATGTCACAGCTCGTGCAGAAGGAAAATGATCTTGCGCACTTGCTCAACCTGAGGGAGCGTCGTGACGAAGAGAGCAAGAGGGAGTGGGCGGACACGTTGAAGGAGGAAGGATTCGCAAATGATGCTGCGCTTGAGAGCACTATTAAGAAGCTCGAAAGCGATTTGAAGAAGGCGCGAAAGAAAGAGGCGGATGGAGATGACCCTGAGGTGAGTGTATGTCAATGCATCTATAGCAATGTGCTCATAGCAATTCTAGGACGAGCCTCCATCCTTTCCATTGGTTGACGTTCCAGACGAAGAGGTATTTGTGTGTAGATGGTTCTCTGCCTGCCTGCTGATGAGCTTGCAGCTCGACGAAGACGGTCTCAAAGAAAAGAAGAAACAAAAGCTCCTCAAGGCCGGCTACGATGCTCGCGAACGTGCCAAACGCGAGAAAGAGCGCGAGCGCGAAGAACGTGCAGCTGAGGAGAAGCGGGATGAACAGGAACGCGACCGTGATCTTACTGGATGGGCGTCGAAGCTCAGGAAGGAGCAGGAGGTGATCATCACGCGGATCAAGGAACGCAGTCGGAGGAAAGCAGCGTTGACAGACAGGAAAAGTGCGGCGTCGCAGGCGCGGATGAAGAGCATTGCGAACCTCGCTGCGGATGACCGCGTACCAAAAAAGAGGCGCAAGGCTGGTGGCGGTGGGTGCTAGAGCACGATGATGCGACTTTGGGTGTGCTTACTTGGGTGCAGAGGACATGTTCGGCGCCGACGACGCGGACTGGGCGATCTATCGCAAGATCGTGAGTATGCGATTCACTTCTCCCATATGCAGTAGGCTCATGGGACCGCAGAACACGGCGGCGGTGTCCTCGGACGAAGAGGACGATCTGGCGAACCTCCAGGCTGTCGAGCAGAAGTTGCTTGCCTATGACCCGACCTTCACCGAGGAGCACACACACGCGTCGCTGACATCTCAGCGCTCCGCGCTCATGTCCGCCTTCCGTCCGCAGTACGAGGAGGGCGATGTACAAGGTCAGCAACCCGTTGATATATCTCGATGTCCTGTCGCACTGCTCACGACACAACAACCGCCCCTTCTGCATAGGCAAGGCCCGCATCCACCTCAACGTCGAGCGCTGGCGCGTCTGCGAGGCCTGGTTCTCGCCCAGCATGGCCGGGGTCGACTCCGCCGGACTCGGCGAGGTGCTGCAGAACGTCCTCGCACGGTTCCCGGACGCCGACAAGAGCCGGCTTGTTAGGAATGTCTTCCTCACAGGGGGGCCGTCGCAGTTTCCCGGGCTCGTCGACCGCTTGCACGCAACACTGCGCCCGATCCTGCCACCTGAGATGCCGCTCGAGATCGTCAGGGCCGCGGACCCCGTACTTGATGCGTGGAGGGGCATGGCCGACTTCGCGAAGACCGAGGAGTTCAAGAACGTCGGCGTGACGCGGGCGGAGTACGATGAGTGGGGTGGGGAGCGCATTAAGCGGTGGTGGGGCGGAAACTGGAATTCGTCTGTTCCTATGTAGTCTGTTCGAGCACCCGAGGAGCTACAAGCTCATGATCAGAGTGTAGACGCCCCTCCGACAGGGTTTCTGCTAATGTGCTATATGTATATGCTGGGCTCTATGTATACTTTCTCGTGCTAACAAGACTGTTGTTGTACCGCTGGAGCTGCGCACGTACGTGTGCTGTGTGATGTCCTGGTTAAATAAGTAGATTGCTAAGAAAACACCGCACGCCCCTTGGCGCGTGTACAGCTTCTGCGGGAAAGGGATGCGGAGGGCAAGAATGTAGGTAGAGGGGGTAGAAGGTGAAGGAGGGGAGGAGCAAGGAGAGACAAGTACTACTCCTGAGAGCCGTATGTACACTAATGCACAGTACACGGGTGCGCGGTCCGATGTGGCCACGGGAGGCGGTATTTGAGGAGGGCAAGTCTATGGACAACAGCCACCCGCAGGCTGGTTCGTAGGCTGGTTCACCTTTACGGCTCCCTCCGTGCCCTGTTGACCACTGGCTGCACCGATGGCATCTGCTTGTGAGTCGATGAGACGAGTCTTGATATCTCTGTGTTAGGGATGCAGTATGAGCCCCATATTTGAGGTACGAGTGTGGGCGGGTGGAAGTGGAATGGCGTAACTTGGAGGAGGCTCCGCTCGGAAGAAGGGGGGGGGGGGGGGGGGGGTTGTAGGAACGGGGAGAGACGGAAATACAGACCTTGCGAGCGTGAAGAAAGCTTCCTCAACACCTTCGTTGACCTTCGCAGAGGTCTCCATGAACTTGATCCCGAGCTCGTTGGCGAGTTCGCGGCCCTGCTCCTCTGTGACTGCACGTTTCTCCGTCCAGTCGAACTTGTTGCCGATGAGAATCTTGTTTACGCCCTCGGACGCATGCTGCTCGATGTTTGCGTGCCATGTACGGATGTCTGGGTGCGATATGACCCCAGAGCGACGAGGAAGGGGATAGGCACACAGTAAGAAGGCGGAAGTGAATGGTCGAAGAAGTAAACGTACTATTAAATGACCGCTCGTCAGTCACATCATACACGAGGAGGATACCCATCGCTCCGCGGTAGTACGCCGTTGTGATGGTCCTGAACCGCTCCTGGCCAGCAGTGTCCCACTACAGTCGGAGTAAGCGGGGAAGATGATGAGCATAACGCCCAAGGCTGCTTTGATTGAGGGATACGCACAATCTGAAGCTTAATGCGCTTGCCATCAAGCTCAATTGTCCGAATCTTGAAATCTATGCCGATGGTGGTGATGAAAGAGGGCGTCCATGCGTCGTCACAGAACCGCAGGAGCAAACAAGACTTCCCGACACCTAGTGGAGTACAGTGACATTGTCAAAACTTTCAGCATGCAAGATCGACAAGATTGGAAAGCATAGAATACCTGAGTCACCGATGAGTAGAAGCTATGAAGACTGTAAGCGTGCTAGCCCAGTCTCGGTCGTTTGGCACTCACCTTAATCAGAAAGTCATAGTGAGGAGGTGGCATGATCTACAGTCCGTTCCGGAAGAGTAAGTTGTTGCTCTGCCGGCGTCAAGGACGATGAAGACGGCGGCGAACGTACAGATAGTCGGGAGGAGAGACCAGGTGGCGGGAGGAGGAGCTGCGCTTGACTTCAGCGGCAACCGCCTCTGCATCACTTACAAGCTTTGTCCCCACGTGGTATAATCCGTTTGCGGTCATTATCCCTAAACACATGTATGTAACATGTTGCGCTCGACATTGCCACTCTTTTTCCAATGAAAATACAGGACATGTAGCTATAGCATGAAGTCGTGATTTAGAATGTTCATACGAATTTACCAGGGTTGTGCGTGGCAGATAAGTCTCACCCGGATAGTACCACGTGCGCAAACCCGAGGCCGTGGCTGCAAATGAGCTCACCGCCACCGCGCACACTCTTAACACCGACCACGACGATGAGCTTGTCCTCGAGGTACGCGACCGCTACCGACCACTCGTTCTTCTCTGCCTCGTCATACTCTACCTCTGGCTCGTCCATCGTCGTCACTACGCGTTTCATACCGTACATTCCCCCTTCTGACCCGCGCGCAGGCGCTCCGACTACTGCAGTCACCGCGCAAAAGGTCCTTTCGCCCAATGTAACGGACTACTGCAGTCACCGCGCAAGAGGTCCTTTCGCCCAATGCAACACGCGACGCCGACACAGTACCCAAGCGTAAGAGTCAAGAACCTCTGACGCGTAAGAGTCCAAAGAAGAGACGCGTCTCGCTCCCGCACGATGCTCGCAGCGCGCCCCAGACGCGTGCACCGAGCTCGGTGCGTTCTCCTATACCCTCCGGAACAAGCCGCCAAACATCTCTTGCCCCCACACACCTTTATTCTACCCGACGCTCTGCAACAGTTGCCTGCGCCACGTCTTCCGCATCGAGCACGCGGTCTAGCGTGGGACCGCCACCTGGGCCACCGCGACAGTGCTGGATAGAAGAGGACGGGAAGCCGGAGCCAGGATTCTTGAGCTCCGAGGTAGTGGTGCAGGGGCTGATGAAGGCGTACATCGCATGTAAGTCTTATGGCCTTCTCCTCTGTGTATCTGCGCCTTGCTTCAACAAGGCGAACATTATAAACGGTAGAGGCAGAATGTTTCACTTACCAGCTCTTTGTTCAGACTTCAAGAATCCTGAAGATCCAAATGACAAGTCGTTCGAGCCGCATCCAACAGACTACCCGGTAGTAGACTTGGAATATCCGAACACGTACGCTAGTGAAAGGTATGTTTCCCCATTGCATCCTGGGCGTTCGCTCAAGGCGTGAGTGCGCTAGGTTCATACTGCTTGCACCGAAAGACCCAGAGCACTATAATCCCATCATGTGTTTAGAAAGCAGCCTCCACACGATCATCGAACGTATGTAAACGTGCGTTAGCCACTACCACCGGTTACTAACTTGGAAGGTACAACGTAGATTACCTTACTCCTGAACAACAGTCGCTTTTCGGCACTCTTCCGGATAAGGCTATCGCTGACGACGATCAGTCCGACGACGAATCACCTCCTTCACCGTCTGATGCGCCCTCTCCTCCCTCGTCGCGAGTTTCTACTCCATCTTCCGATGTCTCTTCATCTTCCTCGCTATCGTCGCATTCCTCGTTATCATTATTCTCAGACTGCTCTATCTCATCGGCCTCCTCGCTTTCCTCGATATGTGCGCTTTCTTCTTACGCGCGATCCGCATCCCCCTGTTCCCCTCCTGCTGTGGACTATCTACGACTCTTGCACCGCGCCATGACGAACCGGGACGGACCCCTCTTCATCAAAGTCATGACTGCTATCAACACACTGCTCGCACTCTTGAAATACCCGCCGGTTCCCATCGACCCCTTTGACCCACCACCACCAAACACTTTCCTCGCCGCTATAAAGACATGGTCACGCATACCCTCGCCTGTTGTCCAGCGCATCGTGGACGAGGCTTACCAGCGCACAGTCGGGCCTAATATCGACATGCTGAGACGCTACGAAGCCTTCTCGTCTGAGGTGTACGGCGAGTTAATGCCTACGTTTGTCTCGGACATCTTTCGTGCGACTGGTCTGTCGGAAAATTCCCTCTTCCTTGACCTCGGTTCTGGCGTTGGCAACGTTGTTCTGCAGGCGAGCCTTGAGACCGGTTGCAAGAGCTTCGGGATAGAGGTAATGCCAGGCCCCTCAGAGATTGCGCGAAGTCAGCTTGAACACTTCAAGTCGCGGTGCAGAATGTGGGGCGTGCGGATGGGTAGTGTCGAGCTGGAGGAGGGTGACATGCTCAAGAGCACGCGAGTAGATCAACTTGTCAAGGAAGCTGACGTCGTGTTAGTCAACAACAAAGTATTCCTTGAGCCGTGTAAGTTGATCCGCTCTCGCGATCTCCCTGAATCGATGCTGACCGTGCCTTCGCGTTCAGTGAACGAAGCTTTGCGGCAGAAGTTCCTGGATCTGAAGGAAGGCGCGGTCGTTGTCTCCCTCAAATGCCTCATGGGATCAGGCAGGGCCACCGCTCGAGAGCGCAGCTCATCGCCGGCGCTCAAAGAACGTAATGTACGTCGTCTCTCATTCCCTGTCTCCATCGCTCCTCGACCGATGTTGACAAACCCACAGCTTGACGACATCGGCGAAATTTTCACCGTGACTTCACGGCCGTATTTTCCCGGGAGCGTGTCATGGGGTGGCGGCGGTGGGGAGTACTTCCTGCAACGCATGAACCGCGAGGATTACGCGCGCAGGAAGCTCCAGTTCGAGAACTCGCGGGCTGGGTCTGCGAGGGTCACTCGGTCGCGAAGGTGACTAGCAGTGTGGGTCCACTCAATGAGCTTTGCGCTACCAAGCTCTTTCCATCGCCTCCTTGTCCGCATACCCAAGGGACTGCGTAGTAGAGGACGTGCTCGAACATCCGCTGTGATTATCGTGAATCTGCTACGACATATCATGCGTATCCTTGATGATGTTCGTGACACTCTACCGTTCTCACTTTTCAGAATCGTCACTGTTTTGTCCTAGCTGTTCTCGCTGTCACCTGTTTCTGCCCTCCTGAACATCTGTCATCTTTCCCCTCTTTCGTCCACACTCCACACCGGTACCCCCAGCCAATCAACCCAGAGCTCACAGTCCATAATGCTATCGTGCCTGATACATACTCGTAGTATAGCTTACCAGATGTGCTTAGTCGTTATGTAGCAGCGGAGATAATGTGTATAATCTTGTTTTTCTGGAGTGAGATGTGACGCTGCACTGTTCGAAGGACATCTTTTACAGCGAAGCAGTCTCCCTACCTTCTAGTGTTAACGTGGATTACTGTACTAAACAGGATGTGACACCAGGGTCGAATAGAGTGTTATAGATGGTTGCATACGTCCTACTACTACTACGACCAAGGAAACATGTCCACGCTGGGCGTGTCGATGACACGAGTTTGCTAGTAGTGAGAAAGGTGCCCATTGAGTACACACACTGAACGAGTAGACAGCGGGCTATGCATAGTCCATACACCATTTGTGGTTAACAGTATATAGATTGCCAACATCGTACCCCATATTGCTTCCCACACTGTCGTCACGGTCAAATCGGAGGGGCGCGAGCGTTTTCCAGTATGTATGCAATAACTATATATATATCCAGCCAAAATGAAGCACCAGGGCACTCTCAGGCTGAGGCCTGCATTGGCACATCAAGAAATCGCTGATTGCAGACCTCATTGGACCAGGCGACGGCGAACTAAATAAGTCACCGCTATTCAAGTGGTAGGACGGAGTGCACTCGCGCTTTGGCAAGTATAGCATAAGCCTGGATGTGAGATGGCGTATCTGGCCAGCCTGTCTTCAACTCAGGAGTGGGTTGCTATGCGTTTGAACTGAGAAGGCTTCAGCGCTTCCGAGTCAGCGCTCATCACACCTCAGTGAAAGCTTGATCTTCGACGACCTCCTACAATCAACGGCTTCCACAGAATGTCAACCACCTATAGCTGTGTTCACGTGTTTCAGACTGCTGGATGTCGTTTTGAGCACTGGACCAGGACAGTGAAAACACGTACATCTTTTGTGAGCTGCGGTTACGGCACTTTGTTGATGTGTGGCGACCGCTGAACGTAGAGAATTTTATAAACCTATCTTGCAACCGAGAGACGCCTTTCACTTCGAATTGACATCAGACTACACAACACATGCCAGTGCACCTGATCGACCTCAAGGCTGACAAGTTGAGGCTAGACGGTTAGTTCAACTTCACTACCTCCGAGTCAGGCTCAGGTGTTGGGCTATCTCAATCTCACGTCTACATCTGTCTACATATAGGTTCCTCAAGGGGCAGGCCGCTTACGAATAGCCTAGCACCATCTTTGGCCACCCGCTGATAGAAAGGATCTACGCCATGCAAGCGCTCCTCTGACATATGCGCTCGCATCAAGGTTGGGCGTCTTGACCACATTGTAGTTGATCGTGACTGTTTAAGGGGCGATATTTTCAAATCGGACAGGACATATACTCCCGGTTCGGGCTGTGTCAGGCCATGATGTCGCACAGGTTACTAGGGAGTGATGTATTGGCGAGTCAGGGTATATGAATGTCGACATGTGCTGCTTTCGCCTCCTAAGTGTCTCTGCAATACGCCTCAATGGCATCCCACCCAACTGTGAGCAATCTCTATCATGTTTCTCAGGGATGTATAGTCTCACATGTAATGATCTGTGATTTACAGGAGCATCGTGCGGACGGTAGCTTTCCTAATCCAACTAGTTCGCCTCCTCTCCCACCTCTCCCTTCTGTCACATATCCATCAAGTAGTCCCGAGAGGACAAATACTGCTCAGCATAAGCAAGCGGGAGTGTACGGACTCCCCACCCCTCCCGTGGATAGCGATGACTTCGCTGAGACTACCGCGCTTATCAACTCTGCGGACGGGAACTTTCAACAGTACCAGGGCAAACGAGGGATCAAGATACTCAATAAAGCCGGTGTGTCTCATACTCATGCACTAGTTGTAGACTCTGACAACGACCACAGGTGACACATTAAGCGTGATACAGACCGATGTCGCCACGGTTCAGAGTTACGCATCACCACTAGTACAGGTAGCTATGGATAGCGAGCCTGTCAAAGCGATCAGGCAGAGCATCACCGCGCTCGTGGACGGCCTTCCCTCCCTATTGAAGGTACTGGACGACGTTGCTCAAGTTCACCCGTTCATCAAAGGTCACTCTATATCAGCTAATGAGAAGTCTGGTTGTAAACTGACGTGACGGTGTAGTGGCGGTTGGAGCGTTTCGCGTTGCCATCGAGCTCGACCTGAAACGAAAAGATAACGACAAAAAGATCTCCCTCCTGATTGTAGAAATGAGGGACATGATGGCTGTCCTCGTTCAGTATGTTCCGCCTTCGTACTGGAATTTGGCCCTTAGAATCTGACGAGTTGCCAGACTGAGAGATATAGATCGCGACAAGCGCGTGGGAGAGGATAGCCTCACCATTCAAGATCGTATGGAAAAACTTGTAGTGAAGACCGAGCAAGACATCAGGAAGTGCGCAAACGCGTGTAGCGCGTATGCGAAGAAGAGAACGATCTCCAAAGTCTTGCAGAGTTCTTCGTGGAGTGACACCTTCAAGGAATTCATCCAAGGTTTCACGACTCGTCGCGGGGAGTTCGAGTTCGAACTTTCAATGTATATCGGCCGCGCGGTGAACACGGCGAACGACAGGCTGGTTACTTTAGATGAAAAGTGCGTCCTTCTGTTTACGTTTTTTTAACGTGCCTCATACATGAGACGCTGCAGGATGAACCGTTTGCTCGTATACTTTGAGGCTTGTGCCTCGTCGGAAGAACAGTACTTGACTCGTCTCGTGCGGGACAATGGGGGTTCGCAAGCTGTGATGGGCAATGAGAAGCTATTACGGAAGATCTACGAAGACAAAGGGGCAGCTGGCGCGTTCTCGAGACCAGCAGAGCGCCGGGTGGGGGGCCGTCATGAAGTTGGGGATGAGTTCAAAGAAGTCCTCCAGGAGTTGAAGGTCGATACGGAGACTGCAATTCGTGAGAACTTTGCACAGTTTGAGCGTAAGTTTGTCATTCAGCAGCGGGAGCTCGAGGAAGAGATGCGGAGGGCGATGCATCGCGAGGGAGACCGTATTATCGAATCTGTGACGTCAGGCCCTCACGATAGGATCATCGATCCGGTACGCATCTCTCAGACATTACCCCTAGCAGATGATGCTGAGCGACTCCCAAGGACATCCATGAGATATGGAAGGAAATGGTGAGCGAATGTGCTCGCGCTGGTAGATTCATGTGACTGAGATGCATCTTTGAGCGCTGGCGAGGGAACGTTAAGGCTCGCCACTTCGTCCTTGCACTCCGCGACTACTTCCGCGAGAAGCTTGACCACCTGAAGCACGTGAACAGTGGGGCAACACCAATTGCGACGACACGCCAAATCAGCGAGCAGGACGAATGGGCACTGGAGTATATAAACATCACGAGACTACAGCCAATTATTGAGGCCTTCGACGATGATGCATCCGGATTTATTACTGTTGCCGAGGTCAATGCGTTCACTATCGCTCGCCCCGATGACTGGAGGTTGGTCCCCGCTTCTCCCCATGCGATGCGGAACTCCTTTAATCTCTATGTATTGTCCCAGCTTGTTGCACTGGCTTGCGTACTGGGCTATTGGTGAATAATTCTCTGTATCTATGCTGCAAACCAGCTAACGCATATCCTAGGCTACCAAATGACCATGAGTGACTACGCCGCGAAGATCGATATCATTCTCGCGAAGATGTTCTCCCTCAAGAATCACGTCCTTCCTGCCAACCGGAACATGGTCGAGAAGTATCTCCACATTGTGTGGGAGAGTGTCACGCTCTTCACCGCGGCCTTCCGGCGGACTTCCTATGACGACTCCCTGATGAACAGGTTCGAGAGCTACACAAAAGCAGAGGAGAGCCGTCTGCGGCGAAATCTGGAGACTGCTAGATACGACTTTGATACCTGGGATACACTTGAGCTTGTCCGAGGACCAGGAAGAATCGAGAAGGTACGCCATTGAAGACCCAAAGACCCGCTGAGGCGTATTCTCATCTATACATTAGCATCTATTTCCCTTGCTTCACCTCTTATTGTCACGAGACTTCGAGATCATAAGGCTTGCACGCACTCGTCTCCTTCACGTCGACGAGTTGTTTGATGCGGAGGACACAATTGAATGGGTGTTTGTAGCAGCATACCAGCGCTGTACCGACTTGTCCGGTGAGTGGTCTCATCGAGACGCGCAGCGTGTTCTTTACCGAACGCGTTTCAGACATTTTTAAGCAGCAGAAACTTGACTCCGACCAACAATTCAAGATCTTCGGCTTTGAGATGGTAAGCGATGATCTTGCACAGCCAGTGCATCTCCTGCACGTCTCACGCGTGTTATCATAGTACAAGTATCTGCACAATGAGAGCGAATTCACGTCAATGAAGAGTCTCAAAGAGAGCAAGTTCGTTGAACATGAATACAACGACGACGAGGAAGCTCAAGATGTCGATCCTGCGTCTATTATCAACTATCCCCTCGACACTGTGCAAGAGCCCTTGGTCACTCGAGAGTGGGTCGCAACCGAAGACGATATGCAGGCAGATCCTGCCGTTCAGGCCGTGTAAGTCGATCCCCATAATCGTGCCCGACAAATGATATAGATTTGGGATAGGCTAGGGACCTGGTCTGGCTTTTGTATCCAGGAGGAACGCTATCCATGCCAGTCTATGATCCCGTTGAATCTGCACACCTCGTCCTTGAATTCCACAGAGTTTCGTTGCACCGGCGCCGCTGCAAACGGCACGAACTGGACTTTAACTGGAAAGTGCAATATTGACCCCGAGAGTGGGAAGACAGAGTATACTTTTGTCATCACCTACGCCACCCGCTACGCGACCCAATCTTTCCGAGGTGCGCTCGAGCAGAACGGGACTGCGCTGTGCGGCTCGTGGGGTTACGGCGCGGATCCCCAAGAACGGCCTCATAGCTTCGTCTTCAAGCGCCTCCCGCCCGAGCTCATGCGCTACTGGCCCTCCCCCGTCGAGTTCACGCAGAACAGGAGCCGCGCGTTGTGGAAGTTCGCCTGCGCTGCAGTGCTCTCGCAGGTCCAGCACCGGATGCACTCGTGGAGGGCGCTTGCGCAGCGATGGCGGACAGGACAGCGGTTCGTGGAGCTGGTGCTGCAGTCGGAGTTCGCGACCCTTAGTAGGGAGGAGCTCTTGGACCTTTCGCGATGCCAGCGCAACATGACCCCCGGCGAGGCCCGTCTCTACCAGATGTTCAAGGATATGCGCGAGCGCAGCATCACGGTGCACTTGTCAGTCTCTGTTCTTTCCTCTTCAATCCCTCAGAGATTTCTTTGCTGAAGCGACGCTGATACGTGACACACACATTGTATGAAGTGGCATTGGCTGCGATGTCTGTGAGGACCTAATCCGCGGCGGGCGCATCATGTGTCTCTCGTGCGGGACGAAGACGACGATCGACCTGTGCGATAAGCCGAAGTGCTACTCGCAACAGGTCGACACCGAGCGGCGGGATGACCTTACCACTCCTCACTTGCCTTCCCATGACGTGTTCAAGGTCCGCACGGCGATTCACCAACTCCGCGAGTTCGGCAACGCACATCGCGCCGCGCAAAGTGCGCTTAAGGCAGCCCGACAGATCTTTGCCAACGCGGTCGAGGCCAAGACGGCTGAGATGGACCCAGGTGCGTCTATGGGCAGCCCGGACAAGAAGCCTGCATGTTTCAAGTGCAGCGAGCCGGTATCACAGCCATGCTGGTACTGTATCGAGTGCAAAGGTGCGTCGTACTCACTCACAAACGCCCGCATACTGATGCATCTCCCACCCCCTTTCCGGGTGTAAATAATTCAGGATCAAACGAGGACGTCTTCATCTGTTACAAGTGCGACAGCACGCACGCCGGCTTCACCCAAGGGAAGCATAAAGCCGTGCACGCCCTGGTGCGCGTGCAGCCCCTCGACCCAGCAGCGGCAGCGGCATCTGAGCGCGCCTTCCTCGACGCGCGCATGCAAACGCTTGAGGGCGGCCTGCACGAAGTCCGGTACCGGCTCGAGCAGAGCTTCGGTGCCGTCGAGGATAAAATCGACGTCGTGCAGCGCCGGCTCGGGGGGGATATCGCGCAGCTCAAAGCGCGCGTGACTGCGCTGGACGAGCGGCTGTTGCGCATTGAGAACTTGTTGGTGGGGATTGGGGAGCGGGTCTTGGGTGGTGGGATGTTGAGTGTGATCGGTACTGGAGAGGAGCCCGTGCCCCTATGAGGTCGATGCGCCAGCAGACTTGGCCGGGAGTGCTGATTACGGCGTTGGGGCAGAGATCAGAGGAGAGCGAGATCTCGGTGTGGGTCAGACAGATGCGAGGGTCTGTTTGAAGACAAAGTGTTGGATCACGTTCGTACAATTGATGTACATAAATATGCATATTCTGATATGCTACTCTAAGAGGTGGTGTTTCTAGGGAGTATTAGAGACACGGAGGAGCATGTAGAGTTCAGATATAGGGTACAATGCACCAATACAGTACACGATACAGTAAGAAGTCATGAAAATACTCTACAACCAATTCCAAACGAGGGTGAACAATCCCAACGAATCATTGAGTAGCTGAGAGAGGAACATCTGACTACCAGATGAGAATTAGAACGAAAAAACCCAAGCACATAGATCACAAACCAACCCGATGCAAAACCAACAAGGCATACACCATTGCTGCGCGACAATTTAGTGGTCATCTGCCCCGACATATCCCCACTTGACCATCCTCGTCACGCCCTTGTTCCAATCCGCAACACGCCTCCGTGCCATATGAGAAAACGTCGAGCGGTCCGTGCCCACAAAGCCCACCGCCATCGACTGCACAACCGCATCCAGCACGACAGGGTACCAGTTCCCCCAATCCTCCGCCGTTCGTAGGCCCTTATGGTCGATCCGCGTCCACCCGCGCTCCTGCACGTCCTCCCACCACAACGGGTCCTTCTCGTCCCCGGTCATGATAACGTGGTTAACGTACAGCCCGTGTCGCTCGCGCAGCTCGTCCTGCACTTCGCGCACGCGCTGAGCGTATGCCGACAGGGGTGCGAAGCACTCCGACAGGGACACATCACCGCACCAGCCGGCGAAGTCACCGCGGCGCACGTGGATGACAATGAACGGAGGGATGCGCACGGTCGGTGGCAGGTTGAAAGTTTTTCGAAGGTAGCTTCGCGCGATATCGACGGTCTCGCGATTCCAGTGTGCGTGCACCATGACCTCGCGCCACATTGGGGCATAGTCTTGCTCGTACTCGAACGGCTGTTCATGTCGTTCAAACGGCTTTCGTCAGCAGCTGCGACATGGCAAGGGAGGGGAAGACGAGAACGACCGAGCTCACCTCGAGTGCACAGAGGTAGTACATGTAGTCGTAGCAGACGAGTTGTTCGTCGGGAAGGAGCGTAGTTCTGCTCCGTGGCGACGGACGCGTCGGATTCTCGTCTGGGTTGGCGAGGGCCTGTGCCCGTCCCTGGGGGAACGCGAGCTTTGCAAGTGCCCAAAAGGTAGAGTGCGAGTCGTGTTCGTAGTCCGGGATTAGCTTTACGGCTTTAGGTGCCCTAGTGTAAGAAATGTCTGCCCATCGACAACGGTGGGAAATCGCATAAGTTCGGAGGCAAAATGGGTAGTGGAATGAGAGCCAGTACGCACCGAGGTTCAAGAGGACGGTGGAATAGCTCCCACGCGGCCCGTCAGAGCGCATGTCATCAACTTCCATAATGTTCCAGCAGCCTATCTCGTCGTATGTATCCTCGCTTTGAGCGCGGTCGAGGTCCTTGACCATTTGCCATTCGAGGACAGGCGCTTTGATGGCGAGGACCATTCTGGGAATGTCAAAGATTTGCGAGAACGGCAAGGGGGCCGCTCCACCCTCGATATAGGATGTGAAGGGAGGGAGAATAGGTACCCGACCGGTGATGAGCGAAAGATAGATGAGGTTACCCTTTAATGGGGACACAGGAGTGAGATGGTGCCATACGCAGTATTCACAACACATTGTGGCTTACGATAGTCATCTGGTCATTAGCTGCGAATAAAGGGTCAAAAACATGAGCTTGGAGATGTAGCGGGTTAAAACATACTGAAACCGGCCGACAGGAACGACGTCATGTAGCCTGTGTCATTCCGTAAACTGTCTAGATAACACTGGTAGTTAGCCAATGGTCCATCGTACGCATGTAAGGGAGAACCTACCCCTGAAATGAGCTGTGGCTTCCCAGCCCTCAAGAACGGTGTCCGGCCTGAGATGGACTGGGAGACTGTCCTCAGTGACCTCGACCCCCTCTTCTGATGCGGGAGGGGATACTAGTGTGGATTCTAGGGGAAAATGGGGGAGATTTGCGCTGCTCAAGGCTGTTATTCGTTCTAGATGCGAACTTAGACGAGTGGACATGAGCAGCGGGATGCTCCCGAAAGCGATGAGGAAGATGACAGCAACGAGGCCATATCGTCGGCGAACGGGTAGTTGGAAGCGCGGTCTCCACATAAATCTCATGGGGTGTGTAGGAGGTAGGAAGGATTCTTTGACGGGACTCCAGGACTGACAACGGGAGGGGAGGAGTGGGCCAGTCGAACGACTGTCCTCGTAGCTAGCTTCGGACCCAGTGTCGTCTTCAGAGCAATGAGACATTTTTCCGCTGTGGGTTTCAAAAAGGGTGTTGAAGATGTTATAAGAACGTATGAGAGAAGTTCAAGGGAACAAGGAGGTCAAGTCCGAATCGACGGACAGTGGGCGACGAGTACTAGTAGCGGTGAGAGGTTGATAGTCGGGGAGAGACGGTCGAGAGATCGAAATCGTTAAACCATGGAATTATACACATTGTATTCAGGGGTGGAATGAGGAGCATCGGAAGGCAAAACTAGGTGCCCGAGTCCGAGTCCAGAGCCTGAGGAGTCCTCGTCGATCAAAGTCAAGCCTGTTATCAATATACGCACATCCGCTCCGTCGGCGTCGGCGTCTGTCCATCCTTATATGGTCCTCATGCACCGGCTAGGCGGAGACGCTGTGTGCCTACACACCGCCGGGCCCAGGCCTTCATTACCTTCAACAACGGGGGTGACTTGTTTTCATATCCTCCACATTAATGATGGTCATCAAACTCCATATTTTCATTATGCGCACCCGTTGTGTCCCATGGGAGAATTGAAGAGTCCTCTAGATGCCGCCTTGCGGAATTCTTCGAAAGTGTAAGTCGCTGAAATTGATAAGTTGGGATTACTACCACTGGAAAGCCGGGCACTCATGCACACGTTGGATCAAAAAAGGATGTTTGTTCGTGGACATGCCCACAAGGTTACTTATATCCATGAATAGAGGTGTGCCTCGAATAAGAGATCTATGTTCTGGGTTCCCAATAAATTATATAATAGACTGCTTTCAGCGGCGCTCCGTAGGACATCACCGTACCAAAGAAGTGCTTCCGCTGCCGCCACTTCTGTTCACATGACATGGTACATGAAATCTCAGTGATCGCTCAACGTTCAACTTTCGATATTAATACACCAACTGCGAGGTGAATCCTCCTCGACGCCGAAGTGACGTTACTACATGTGAGCAGCTGGAAGAGAAGTGTTCAGGCAGTAGACCGACGCCAACCTAGCCACGACTCAGTACTTAGATCTCAGATTCGACGCTCCTTAACCTCCATCGTGAAGAGCTCGAGGGGTGTTTGCCCCATAGAGATCTATCCACACGATCCGTCCGACCGACATCCGACGAGGCGCGGACGACCTTATTTACTGAGTAGATGATACTGCACGCGTTCGAAAGTTTCGGCATACCGTAACCTCTCTCTGTCGAACAGGTCGCAGTACGAAGTTTTATGCTCTGTTATCTGCGCTGATTCAGAGTATGATGGGATATTCACATGTCTTTGCCTGTCGGATGTGCGTACGTGGTGCCACGCTACACTTGAACTGTCACGACGAGCATGCTATATAGCTCCAATCCAGACTCAACCTCACACCGATTTTTTGGAGAACTAGAATTGGTCCCATTAGACAAGGTCCTTTAGTAGGCAATACTGGGATGCTACCCCCATAGCCTTGGCTCCTGCTGCCGCAATGTGACTGATGATATTCGAAACGATGATACACATACAACGATCGGAGTCTTACTCTGAGTCGTACAAAATTTCGAAGTCTTCGACGTTGTTCGTGACATGCAATTCCGGCTTGAGTGCGTGATTCACCTTCCTGACCTCCACAATACCCCGCATGGCAATACACATATCCTCCCTCCACCTAGAAGCTTCTCCCTCTGGGAAAGTTTTCATCAGGTCGTCGGCTTCGCGGGTGTACGCCTTGAGCTTCTCCACGTCGCGCGTTTTGTGAAGATTCGAGCCAGGGGAAAGGCACTGATGCAGTCGATGCGCAACCTTGAAGCGATGTCTGCGGAGTATCACAGTTCAGCGAACAATTCAGACGTAGGTAAGTGACATCATGTAGATAGCGATGAGAGCGTACGTGGTCTGCGTCAACGACGAACTCATGTTCTCCAACTCCAGATGCTGGACCAGATTGAGTCGTTTCTTTGCCCTAATCTTGGCGTCGTACAGGGAGTTCTTCATGGCTTCAACGACTGCAAAGAGGTGCGGGACTGGTCCGAGGAACAGCAGTCGATAGAAGGTGTGCGGCCAGTCCATCTTGTGCGACTCCATGAAGAAGACAGTATTGATACGGATCTTCATCTCCATGAATGTCTTCTTCCCTACAGCCTTCCGAGTGGCATAGCGGCGATACCGAGTTGCAATGAGAGTTGCGGCTGCGATTTCCTCCGCGCTTGGTGTGTTCGGGCCGACATTGACTTGTTCCAAGTCTATCGCACGAGCGATGTCTTCCAGGTCGTCAGTCGGTTCGACGGCGTGCATTATATCATCGTCCTTTTGTTCATCTTGCAGGGTGGATACGGGTATCACCGGGTCCACAGTAGCGTCCATATGAGACAGCGTCTCGGACGGTGGGGATACTACCGTTGTACTTTGGGTGGGAAGGGAGGTGTTCTCTGATATCGCTGGTACAACCACGTCAAAGACACCTAACAAATCGTTGCCTAGAAGGTTCGGAACGTCTTGCAATCGTTGATAGACCACGTGCTTGATGTGTGGGAGGGAAGTCGCCGCATGTATCACCGAGCCATGGTGGAATTGTACCAGCTCGTCCGACGACAGCTGGCTAGAGTACGACTGACGGACAACTCGAGTTATTTGTTCCCAATTCCTTGCGTTCACGTATCTATGGGCGACATATCAGAATAAAGGTGGAAACGGAGCTGCGTGTACGTACTCCTCAACGCTCGGGGAGAATGTCCTACCCGGTCGACGGAGAGAAGTGACTGTCCTAAGGATCTCGTCCCTCAACGTGTACGCAAATATATTGTAGCCCCCTGTTACGAACAGACAGTCAGCTTACATGCACTCCTCAGTTTTAGGACACCTACAGAGACACAGATTCTTGAGGCTAACGCGAGGAAGTGTAAGTTCCGCGTTCAAAGGAGGTTGAGGGCGAACCTACATCCGAACTAAGAATAGATTTCTGACTGGGAAACCGACATTGCTGAGAGAAGTATTTTCATAGTGGAGGTGACCTGGGAGGACGTAAGCCATCGGTCGGTGCCATTGTAGAAAGAAGACATACCAGCATCCAGAGATCCCAAGAAGATCCGCTCAAGTAACTCGCCGATGTTTCGTGAGTATAGGAATGACAGATGGAAGTCCCTTGATGGGAGTATATGAAAATAGGGCGCAAGCAGGAGTACCCAGCTTTTCGGAAGTGTCACATTATGGAGCGATAGTACTTGTCTTGACCTTCCTAGAGTTGCAAGTATCAAACAACCACAGAGACGGTCGATGATATCACAGAGTACTGTGATGTCAATAGGGACTTGCTTCTGAACGACGAAACTTCAAAACCAGATATCAATCACATTGACAGCAGGAAACCAGCCCAGGGACCACGTACTTCAGAAACAAGAAGGCCCGATTCAAGGATGACGGCTGACCGTTCTCCAGGAAACTGGTTAGGTCATGGACGACATATGCTTGGACATCCCCAGAAGTTCGCATGAGCGTGAATGGTCGGAAAGTCGTAACGCAGCGCACTTTGCGCATATTAAGGGATGCGAACCCGCGATCCAGAGTGAAGGCAAATTGAGCACATTGTGCAAGTTGAGTCAGAAATTGGTCTTTGGCGCGCCATGGCTCGAGAGAGTACAGGACATCTTGCGTCCAAAAGCCCATAATCCGGAGGGCTTGTTGAAGCTCTGGAATGGCGACGGACGACAGATCGTGGAGTGATCCCAGGTTGGGATGAGCCGGAAATAGTGTGGAGTATATCTGACGAAACCAAAACCTAGACAAACATCAATGAGTACACAAACATTGAGAGAAGTGATGCGAGACTACCGTTTCTGGTGAATGCGGTCTGGGAATGGCTCGATGGCCTCGATGGTACGATAAATGAGCATTCGCAGAATATGTATACGGACTCGCAAGTTATACGCCGCCGAGGTGTAGTACTGCATATCACCGTGATATCTAGGGCACGCCTCGCGCCCACAATGAAGGTGCGCTGCATATACCAAGCAGGGTCGGAGAGCAGGGAGCCTATGACAATCGTGATTCTCCTCGTTGACTCTTAGTCGCAGCCGCTCTCGGAGAACGTTAATTAGAAGGTCGTCCACCACCCAACGGGGAACGATGTAACCTTGCTCCGTCCTTTGCAAGCCGAAGAGGAACCGCTCGCTAGTGTGTGAGAGGATTAAGGCGTCTTGCGGGATGTTGAACAGGTCCTCTGTAGAAGCTTGCAGATTGAAGAGACGGCAAATCATCGGGTTATCTGTTGGATGCCGAGTGGAAGCAAAGGCCTGTAGAAGCTTCGCATAGGTCAGGAATGTTTCCAGTGTATCGACAACTGCTGGGAGTGACGCAGGCAGTTTGGGGGCGGAAGTGAAGACATGATCCAAACAAAGCAAGGCTGATGTGAAGTTGTGACGGCGGCGGAACCCGTCAGAGAGATCAACGAGTTTTCGCGTGTCACGGGAAGTGATTGCTTGGAACATCAAGATCTAGAAGTTATGAAGGCAATTGAACACAACGCAGGAGAGATCAAGTCAATGATGCATTACCTCGTCCAAGGAGTCCTCGCTGATTCGGGTATCGCTGAAGTCAATGTGTTTAGCTAGTTCCAATAGCTTTCCCAACGTCGGGTGCGAGGCCAAGAGATCATGGGTAAAGACTACACCGAACGATATAACAGACCAAAGTCCAGCAAGGATGACTTCACTTGCCCGCTTTACAGACGCCTGGGTTCCACGATCCAGTGCGAGGAGCCGTACAGCTTCGAGGGTATTGCCCTCCTCAAAGAGTAGCTCCGCTGCTTCAGTGTACTGCCCAAGTCGTTCTAGAAGGGACGCACGCGCGACGTTCAGCCCGAAGTCGTCCATATATTCGAGAGCCTCTTCATCTGTCTCGAAGAGATCCATGGCCTTCCTGTCAAAATTGTCATCTCAGTCGCCTCATGTGATACTGGGAGGATACAAGCCAAATGCTCACTCGATCTCTTTCTCCCGAAGGAAGTACAACTTTGACACCTCTGTGATACTCTCCACCACTGTGACGTCCATCTCAATCTTGTGTGACTTGACGACATCCACGGCTTCATCGAACTTTCCGGCTTTGCGGTAGTGTTGAGCAGCCAGGTCATACTCTGAAGCAGCTCGATATGCTTCAGCCGCCCCACAGTGGTCGCCGCAATTGACAAAGCACTCTCCTGCGATGCGATAGTATGCGCGTTTCTCCTTGACAGCATCGCGCGCTGACGCCATGAATGCATTTGCAGCGAGCATGTAAGCGTCAAGTTGCGAAAGGGAACCACTGCGAGGATTGACTAGAGCAGATCGGGCTTGTTCTCGAAGGCTGTACGCATGGGCCACTTCCTTCTCTCGTGAAAGTCCCGCACGTTCGTAACAATGCATGGCTTGGGAGTATCGCCTGTTGTTGAACAAGGATAGGCCGGTTGCAGCCCACTCCTCGGGAGAGGATGACATCGCAAGCTTCGGGACGTCGGTACTGGGGGTGCAAGTCTGGATTTGGTCCTGCTGCGTCCATAGAATCTGCGAGATTGTTAGAGCCTGTTTTACGATGCGAAGATTCCGTCCCCAAACACTTACGCGCATGGGTTCTCCCTTCTCGGAGCTGTCTGCAATCCAGAGATTCTTGCGCGCCCGTGTGATCGCAACATAGAGGAACTTTAGCTGTTGCAATGAATGTTGAGTACTTGGCACGCTCTGAACGGCAGGTAGTTCAAATACGCACTTCACGACAGATGCTATTGTGGTGAAGCTCGTCAAAGCGTGGTGCATAGGCGCGGTCATCTTTAGGAAGTGCATTCAGAACTACACGCCACTGCGACAGGTCTGCAGTCGAGTCCTCGAAGAAGTTGTAGAGGAGAACCTGGACTACAACTTCAGATAGCGGGGTATGAATCATTCAAATAGCGTACATCGTTGAACTCGAGACCCTTTGCCTCGTAAAGAGTCCTGTATCGACAACATTCAGTGGTGAGTACAGACTGAATGAATACTAGTTAAAAAACGAACAAAATGAGGCCAATTTCGCCCACTTGAGCGCGGAGTTTGTCGCGAGCGGCGTCATCACGGACCAGGATGCCTACGTTCAGAAGTTAGCATACCGAATGGAGCAGTATCCGATTTAACTCACACTGCTGGGCCCCGAACTCGATTTGGCTCCCTCTGGTACATATTGGAACCCAATGTGAATACAAGCGAGACTTCAGCATTCGTATGGAACTCACGACTCTCCGAAGAGGAACTGCTCGTAACGCATACTCTCCTGGTCCCACCCACTGATAAAAACGGGCTTGATTCCATCGATCATACCCTTCTCTTCTGCTAAGGTGTCAATCGCGTATGGCCAGAACTCTATGATCAACCTGATGACGGTCTGTGCACAGTTGATGATCCCAGCGTGCGAGCGGTAGTTGACCGCCAGTTGGAACGACTCCGGGTGCACACGCTTGGTACGATGCGGAGCAGTAGTCGCCTTGTTTCGTCAGTAAGTTGAGAATCAGCACTAAGAACGATTGATGATGTACCTCTTCAACTCGGTAGAGGAAAGCTTTCAGATCGTTGAATCGGAAGGCACTTCCGGCAGAGATCGTCTGCGCAGTATCTCCCGCCCAAAACAAGCCATGCGGGTTTCGACACATGGTTCTCAACACTGAAATCCGCCGTCACTAATCTACTAACTCAACCGGGTGAGCTAGAACATACCGAGAGCGTCGATGAGGAGGTTATCTTGAGCTTCGTCAACGTATCTAGCGTAGCAATTCGCTGATTGGACTCTCAGACGATCTTGCTCAAGATGATGAACTCACAGGAAATCGAGGTCCTGTCCAGGTACCCCGCCACGCAAAGACCGAATGAGAGCATGCGTCCTATAGAGACCCATGATGATTGCGTGTCATTGATTTGCAACAAACGACTCACCGATCTGCCGCGTCCCAATCTCCACGCTCCTTCTTCCTCTTGAGGTATGCTTGAAAGAGGCGATAGATACATTGTCGCTGATTCGCGAAGGTAGATTGGGTGCGACTACTGAGGTCGTAGTACGTTTCCTGATCAAGGTAACCCTGAGGCTGTTGTAGAGACTCTTCGGAACCCTTGATGACCCCCATAAACTCTGAGAAGACCAAGGTCGGATCTGCTGAGAGTGTTAGATATCGCCTTAATTAGGTGCTAAACTGAGTGTTCACCTAGACCCTTTGTTAACGCTTGAGGGAAGTGGGCCCAGTATTCCCTGAGGAACACAGCCTCGGATACAAATGACTCCCCATACCGCACGATACGATCACTCGACCATCTTTCTGTGCAAGCGGCAAGATCACGCATCTCCATTGCATCATGTGGAGCTTGTTCCTCGCTCTTGCGCTCCTCCTCCTGAAGGTGCTGAAATTCGCTCTCCAAGAGCCGACACAACTATAAGAGCGCCTCAGGGATGATTGCGAAAGCGCGAGCATATACAACTCACCTGGTGGTAAGTCAAAAACATTGGGAAATGCTCATCCGTTAACTCCCCAAAGCGCTTCGGGAGATCTCCGCGGTGCCAGACTTCTTCGTCCTTGTCGACGAGTCCCTGTTCCTGTAGTTGCCTCTTCTTCGCGACAATATCAGCGACGTCGCTGCTCGAATGGTTGGCCGATAACAGCGACTCTAGCAACTTCCCGAAATACTCTTCGACCTTCTCTGCGAGAACCCGAGACTGCGTGACAAAGAGCTGACGCGGCTTGGGCAGGGTATCGCGGTAGCCATCCCATGAACGCTCGATGCCAAGCATCTTGAAGAGCATCGTGGTTGTCTTTCTGTGGCATGTATCAATCGAGGCTCCATCAGTACAGGTCAGGAACTCATGGTTACCCAGTTCCGCTTCTCCCTATTGTATGTTCAATCAATTTCATAGCATAGTGGTGAACCTGTTGATGAACTTACCCAAAACGTAGCATGAAGACGTATGCTCGATGATTCGCTTCTCTTGTGGCCTAGAAGTGTGTGAGATGCTTGAGATCTACTGAGGGGGCAGCTACTTACGAGACGTCGAAAACATGGGTCACATCCTGATCCGCCAGTATGTCTGTCCCGATTGTGAGTGGCACAGAGCACAGAGACCGCTCTTAACAAACTGCACGTACTGTTCAGCAATGCCTGAGAGAAGGTTACAAACTTTTCCAAGCTATGTACAAAGCCGGTCATGGTTAGGAGCCATGGTATAGAACACAACACATACACTAGGAGAGAATGCATCTACGACCAAACGCATATGAACGGATAGCATTATGACAACGTATATGTGACACACCTCTTCAAGATCTTCCTTGACAATACTCCACATAGATTCCGCAGACTCTGATTGCCCGGAGATGTCTAGCGGCGGCCATGATCCCGGTATGAAGATGTCCCCGCCCCCGTTGGCCGGCCTTCGACGGTAATTGCAGCTGGATGATGTCATAAGATGAAGATTTGTAGAAGGCGTCGATAGACGCACCGCTTTCTGTATTCGGCACCTTTGCGAGCTAGCTGCCGCCCAACACCGTCCCAAAGCCGAGCATGATCGAGCTGTCCATGTGTATAGATGCCAAAGATTCTTAAAACTTGCCGTTCGACCTTACGCAATGGGCCGAAGGGGTGAGGAACTGGATGAAGTGACTTTATACATGCGAACTTACGTCGCTTTCGAACTCGGGTACACAGTCGACTTGATACTGGCAGAACATGCATCAGATTCGTGTAGTCATTCAAGGAACAACATAGGACCTACCACGAGACGCGTGTTCCTCGTCATCTTCGCTTCGTATATCGGGACCGCTACCTCCATACCTGTCAGCCTCTTCTGGTTGTCCTCAGAGAAATGTCCGTGGGATAGGTCCCTGACAAGTGACAGACATCAGGTATAAGTCGGATTGAATGACAAGGAGAGATATTTTACTTGATCTTATTGATGATTATCTTGAATGTGGTGCGATCCTTCCGTCGAGCTTGGCGAAGGTCTTGTGCTGCACCATTCGAGATGAGAATACGCCATTGCCCGAAGCCCTTGGCGCTGTCGAAGTAGAGTGCAGCCTTCATTGGTTGCACGAAGGGGTAAGCCCCCGGCTCGTTGGGGGCTTGCGTACTATTGATCGACGCCGTTTCAATTTTCTCCGAGACCTTAATTTGCACTTCAGGAACCGCAAGAGGTAGTAGATAAGCGTCTTTGAAAAGCCGCGCGAGCTCGGGGTTGCGAAAAGTGTCGAGGTAGAACTACAATGTTAGTCCCAATGTTATCTCCACAATACTGTACAAGGAGTGAAAAGTAGAAACAACCTTGAGAATTGACATGTGCTCCTCCAGGATGGAGGAAGAGACCTCAGCTGCACTTGACTTGGACGTGGGAACTGAAACACCGTAGTTCGTATACGGGCGGGGATCTATGATGGGAGTACGGCTAGCTCTTATTGACTGTTTGCGTTGCTGTTGTGACCGACGTCTCGTCGAGGAGACAGGGCTCGTAGATATGTCGTCTTGCAGAGGCTCGTCCGCAAACTGGAGTGTTGTGAGCGCCTTGAGAACGGGAGCCGCCAACTCGACAGTCCGCCGATGCTGAGCCAAACGCGCTACCATATCGGTCGCCGCGTCCGGCTGCAAGAAAAGGAGGGAGACTGAGAAGCGATGGAGCAAACATGATGAAAGTGAATCCTCGAACGCTTCCGGCGTGTGAGGGAAACCCTGCAAGATGGTATCATGTAACACTTGGAAGGGATAGTCATTCGTCGCTACATTGGTTGAACATAGCTCTGGTGTGACTGATGTATGCAATATATGTCGCAAAGAAACTCACCCGACAAGACGAACTCAAGAAGATGCGGAACTAGGGCCATCTCACTGATCATTTCGTTGAGATCTACGCCTCGGTCAACGATATGACGCTCAAGGCTGTAAAATGCAGTCTCGACCGTCACATCGTCTACCAGGACATCGGGGTCGAGCAGCGAGACACAGTCGCGCCCGACACGACGCCCCTGGTTGCTGATCGATTTGGTTCGATTTCGGAGTTTATTCGACATGAAGGTGTTTTCTGTGATGTTGAGACAAAGTAGCCAAGTCAAGGTAGATTCTCAAAGCGTAGATGTAGAGGAAAGAGGGGTTAAGGGGCACCAGACAGCGGACTTGCGTCCTTGCTAGGAGAGACAATGTGGACGGCGCAAGGCATAAGGTTTGCGCTCGACACTAAATAAGCCTTCGGATTTCACCGTAAACGTCCGTTAATTCGCGAGCTTCCTAGGCAGAGCATCGTTGATTCTTTGATTTGGAGTATACTGAGATAGAGAAATCCTGACAATGAGTCACTTTTGAATAGGAATGCATTGATGATGAGCATTCGACATAGACCTAAATCATTGCCAACGCGAGGGTTCATGTGAATGTTTCATGGACTTTCACGATACAGACCGCGTGTCAATCATGGACCAGTATACTCGGAGGTTTGAAGGGGGAATGCTGCGGTAGACCCAAGACGTCGGAACGAGGAAGGGTTTGCTAGTCAACATGGACTTTGCCGAAGCCACGTGGTTGACAATATTGTGAACGCCTCTGACAGGACCCCCGAATATTAAAATCCCCCAAGAGCTGATATTCCCGGATCACCGAAAATGGACCCCAAGGGCGCGCAGAGTTGTATGCAAGTTCACCGAAAAATTGGGGTCCGAAGAGCCAATGTTATAGGCCCGAAATTGACCCTCGGACTGATAGGTTTCATCGCTACAACACCGAGAATCGCCTGCCGACCTCAGCTGTCGAGTTCAGTTATCAATATTGATTCAGTCGCGGTCTAATCACTTTACTCAACTCCGCGCTTACTTAGGTAAATATCAGCTGTTACTATGTTCACAGCGTCGACGTGAATGGTATCAAATCACTTATAGCATTGTTACCTTTCACAGGAGAATAAGCGCCATGAGCGCCTATGGGCGTTATATGTCCGAAACCACCTAAAACTAGCGACTTTGGGTGAGCTCACATGCGAAAAACCGAAAATGACCTCCAAGATGGCCTACAAAAATCACCGAAAATGATCCTCCTTAGCATATAAGCTCTAAGGGGATATTCGGGGGGCCTGTAAAACCTGTTGCATTCTCTACTAGCCGATGAAGTTGTTACCAATCATACGGAGGAGGTTATGAGCGTCTCCGGGCCCGACTCCGTGTATTTACGTGTGTTTGGTGCCAGCCGTCTATGAGAGTTATGGGGACAACACTCTCTATGCACGTGACGAACAAATTCAAGGCGCTTAATTTCGTGTGATACTCGTGATACAACTTAACTCCCTCCTCTAGGATATCGCCCCATAACTCGAATGACGGTGGGGAGGAGCCTGGTCCGAAACCACCTAAAACTAGCGACTTTGGGTGAGCTCACATGCGAAAAACCGAAAATGACCTCCAAGATGGCCTAAAATCACCGAAAATGATCCTCCTTAGCATATAAGCTCTAAGGGGATATTCGGGGGGCCTGTAAAACCTGTTGCATTCTCGACGTCCAAAGACCGCTCGTGCAGAGGTCCGGAGGACAGCACCCGAGGAGAGAGGACCGTACCACACAATACATTGCTACCGACTCAGCAGTGATACACCTGGTGGACGACTAATCACGCAGCATGTCGCATTATGGTAAGGTGTACGCACTTCCATTCGTAGTGTTCCCGATGTCGGACAATAAGTTCGGTTTGAGACGCGAGGATCTGAGCTGCGTCGGGACACCTCAATATTGCTGTTATATGCGGCGACCCAACCACAGGGTGTTGGCGTGCCAAACCTGTAGGTCATGTATCAAGCAATCATTAGTCCTCAAAAGGCTGTGGAAAATGATGACTACTTAGCCAGTGTGACATTGCGGTTGGAAGATATTCATTGAGAATTTGTTCTGAAGACGTGTGTTGGCCCCAGTGAATATGAGTGAGACACTCGACACTCTTTGAATCCAAGCCCAGTGTGACTGTCAAGCTTAGACTCGGAACCGTACCCGGCGTACCGATACCATTGAACTTCCACCATTGAAAGGACATTGTTAGCCTCAGCACTCTCACCCCCACCTTAACACTCTTCCTTTCTGCCCTTACCTGCGCCGCCGGCTGCCTCATCCTTACAGCTGTTTTCAAAATGATAGTCCCTCGCCACAGGTTCGTTCAGCAATTGCAAGAGTTCCATCGGTAAAGCAGACGCCGATGGCTGATTGGATCCTCCACTTTGAGCGTCCTTCCGGTGGAGACAGCTTGCTCTTCAGCCAATAGGCATCACGACGGGCGAAGGCAAAAGTTCCGCTGCAGGATAGGCGCGGAAAAGGTGGGAGAATGTTCTCCTGTCACCAGGATGGTTCCGCACCAGAATATGCAAAAGATTTTGGCTTTGTAATATTGATGTCTCCTACAAAGGACTTCAAACTAGTACTTACTTCGGACTAACGTTGTGTAAGCAGAACCACTTGCATATTCCTCTCCTGAGCCACATAGGAGAACATTCTCCCACATTTTCCACGCTTGTTCTGGAGCAGAACTTTTGCATTTGCCCGTCGTGCATCTTCGGCGAGCCAACTCCGCCTTAGCAAGCGTTTTCTATAAGGGACCATCGTTTTGACAACAGCTGGAACTTGTGTAAGGTTGAGGTGGTCATTATTCTCGTCGTCGCTTACGATACTTGATGATTTCGAGCGGTGGGCGTCCTGAGGCCACCAGTGGCTTCAATAATAATTAAGGTGTTACGCGAGCCACGTGGCTCGTGAATGACCGGTTTCGAATTGTCGTTCCAGCTGTCGTCGCCGGACTCCCATCTTTATACCCTGTCCCCGCTCCTCTCCCCGCCGTGCGCAGCGTCGAGCTTCTCGCGGCCGACTGCGCCCTCAGTGCCGGTTTTTCGTCGTAGGTTCTAGTCTTCCATCATGGTGTCGCAGCATCGCCAGCAGCTATCAAGACTCTTCATCCCTCCCACTCTAAATTCCCAACAGCCTATGTCTTTCGCGGACAACCCGCCGTTGTTCTCCCCAGCGCTGCCAACTTCCATTCAGCAAGGCATGCACCCACCTTTTGTACTTGGGGGCCCCCCACATCCCCTTCAGACACCCATGCAGGCCAACTTTTTCCCACCCCAACCCGGTGCACCTGTGCGACCGTCTATGCACCGAAGCCATCCGAGCGTCATGCAACTGGCTGCCGCGGGCATTCTTCCTCCTCCAGGTATGCCCATGACGCCACTTGGCCAGGCAGGCTTTCCCCAACCCATGGTACCCGGCCTCGCGCCGTTCGCACCGCCTTTTGTGCCAAGGAGTAAACGGTCGGCAAGCGTTAGTGTTGGCGGGCCTCCGAAAGCCGTGTTGGGGGGACCGCAGAGGAAAGTAAGCCCGATGCCACCGGCGGTGGCTCCAGCAGCAGCTGCGGTTGCGACTCCAGCGCAAAAGCCGAAGAAGATTATCGTCAATTTGCCGCGCGAGATGATTCCGGGAGAGGGCGACGAGCCGCCGACGCGTGCGTCGTTCGCACGAATGCCTCTCGTCGACTCAGAAGTTCCTGTCCAGGCGGAGCCGAGGCATCCAGAGACGAGCAGCGTCGAGTTATACCCACCAGATTCTTGGAGATACCATTTGCCGCCCACTGTCGATGTCTTCCTACCTGGCAAGGTTCGTCCTTTTTTCGTTGGCATGTCTGTCCGGTTCTGAGGCCTTCTAGGCTGCCTGGGATACTATGAAGCAGAGGATAATAGAGGAGAAGTTGCAGAGGCTGGGCGTCGAGCGCGGAAGTGGAAACAGCAGCTCCGTCCCTCATATACATGCACCACACGCGCGTGCGGCCTCGGTGAGTCTAATGCGTTGCATTCGAAGTTCTTCCTGATGTGTTGTCGCAGATCTCTTCCCCCGCCGATCCTGCACTTCTCTTCTTCAAACTTAACAAGCTGCAGCAATCGCAGAATGCGTCCGCAACGAACTCTTCATCAACATCCCCGCAGCCGCCGGTGAATCTCTCCCCTTCCTCTAATCAGCTTCCACCGCGCTTGCAACAAAATAGGCATGGCCACAGCATCTCTCTTGCACAACCCTCGTCGCATTCGCCCCTGTACAACCCGTCTGGTGCGTTCAATCCGTTCGGGCCAAATGCAACACTTGGCTCGGACCAAGTATTCAATCGCACGTCTCCCATACCACTATCGGCGCCCTTAGAGACGATTCATGCTCCCCAAGGTCGGATACCTACGAGTGTTGCATCGCTTGCACCCCCGGGTATATTATCACGTCCAGAGAGCAGGCCGGACTTCTTGCGGGGTTTCGGAGTGGACATCCCAGAGGAGGAGGAGCCCGAAGAGGAGCCACCAGTGTCTGAAGCTGTTGTCGACGAGGTAGTAGATGGCGCGCTTGCGGATACGACGATCGTTTCTGCAGAAGGCACTGAGCAGGAAGGGACGAGCACTGTTGCGCAGAGTAGGATTCATTCGCGACATGCTTCGAAGCTGTCTGCTGCTCTTTCGTTGCTCTCTGTGGGCGGTATGTTTGATGACTCCACGGAGATCATCCGGGATGGCCAACTTCCCATCCGCACTCCTGAAGGCGAGCTTGAGGTGGTGGACCTTGACGCCGATGACGAAATTGACCCAGATCAGGAAGCTGTGGGCGAGTGGACCGGGTCAGAGGACTTGCGAACTACTGAGACTTCAGATGATGAGGTGGGTTGTGTCTTGGCTCCACGTCCGGATGGAGCGTTTACTTTTCTTTAGAGCATCGGGGAGTGGTCAAACCCATCCGACGAGGAGCGTGCGCGGCAGGAACGCCTTCACCGTCGTATGATGCGACGTGTGAAGCAGGTCAAGCAGGAGCTCGAAATACCACGCAGACTGCCCAATTTTCCCCGCCCTCCACCTCTTTCTATGCCAGCCGCTGGAGTCCCGGATCAGAGAGACGACGATATTGTGTCGAACCCTAGCGACGAAGGTCACGGGCCGTACACAGACTACTATTCTCACCAAACTGCTGCTGGCCGGCGACCACTCCCTCCCCTGCCTCACTCCCGTAGTGCCTCGCAATACTCCGCACACACTGGTCACGATCCTGCCCTTGCCCACTCGCGCAATGCATCTGAGCAATATCTCACGCCAGGCGGGCTTCAACCTCGTCCTGCGCAACCGTCTCCAGTCCAACCTCTTCCTGCGACTGTGCGGACGGAGACACTCAACCCTTTTGCCAAGCCATTCGTCTTTGGTGCAAGTCGTCTGTCTGGTTCGTGGACCCCTGGCGCGTTTGGTAGCAAATCTGGAACGCCTGATGGAACTACTCCTCCTACTCACGGTCGGACACAGTCATCTGGCAAGCCCCTTAATGCTGCCGCGCAAGAGTTCAAGCCTACGGGTTTCACCTTCCGCCCGCCTCCTGGCGTTCCTCAACTCACCTTCCAGGCAACTCAACCACCGGTTCCGCGTCCTTTGCCAACACCTCCCGCTCAGGCGCCGCCCGAACCTGGGCGTGCATCTCAGGGTAGGGAGAAGAGGCAGCGCAGGTCCAGCGAGGATATCGAAGTCTCGGACGAGGATGGCGTTCACAACATGACATCGTTCCGCTTCCCACCGCCGGGCGAATCCGTGCCTGCTCGCCACTCTGCTCCTGCCAGCCCGCCCGTGAACACTGTAGGGGTAGTCGCTGCGACCAATCAGGATGGCGGTCTCAACGTATCCGCCAAGCCGTTCACATTTACGGGGTCGCTGCCGTACCTGCCGCAGCAAAATGGCGATGTTCCCCAGTCTCCGAGGCTTAGCGAAGACGACGAGGAGAACGACGAGAACAAGCCCATCCTCCCTCCCAGAAGTGGTATATCTATGCCTGTCCCTCAGATCGGTGCAGAAGAGCTCCCCTTCCCCCCTGCATCGAAACCAAAGCGCGCACCAATTCCCCTCGACTTCAAGCACCCTGTATCGACCAACACCGTCCCGGCTGGTCTGTTCAAGGCGCTTGTCAACAACGAAGATGGCGACCGGACACGCCGGACTGTTCGTTCGCGTCTCAGCTCGCGCGACATATACGAGCACAGTCCTCGCCAGTCTCTCGACGACCTCCATGTTCCTCCGATCTCGCAACGCATCGGCCGCGGACGCCTTTTGACCGAATCTCCAGAGCGCGATGTTTTCAGTGTCCGCCGCCCGCGTCGCTCGTCTTTGCCGCCCAGGCATCTTGATGATGATGAGGAGACGATGTCGGAGATCTCGGTTCCGCCAGTGAATCTTTCGAGGCGTATCGAAATGCAGCAGTACGAACAGAGGCTGGAGTCGCTTCTAGAAGAGAAATTCGAGACGATCAGGACGGCGCTTGATAATTACAAGTTCAGCTCTGGCGATCAGGGACGACTCAGCTCGTCGACAGAGGCAATGATATCAGAAGTTGTGTCGCTCTTCCGCGCGCAACTCAATGAGTCTGCCTCCCGTGGATTGGACGACAGTCAGATGGATGCCCGTGGCGAGTTCGACTTCGAGCTCTTGAAAGGCATCATCGAGCAAGGCCACGAGGAGTCTCGTACAATCCTCCAGCGGGACATCAGTGCTCTTCTCCAGGCGCAGCCGACTGTCTCTCGCGAGCGCGATACAGAGCTCAGGCAGCTTATCGAGGATCTCGGGAACAGGACTGTCAACACGCTCGCTTCTGCCATGTCGCAGCTCGGCGCGCGTATTCAAGCTATGGAGACTTCCCGCGCACCCTCGACGAGCCACGAGCATCTCTTCCAGGACTTGTTCCAGAAGCTCATGCCACATATAGCCGCTCTCCGCGCAGAACCGGTTGACTATGACATCCTGACGGCACGCCTGGCACAGGCAGTCAAGCCGAACATCTCGCAACTTATTGACCTCGCGTCGGACAAGCGCGAGACTGCTGGCCTCATCGTCGATCGTCTCATCCCCATCTTGCCATCGCTCCACCCTCAGATCGACCTCGACGCAGTCATCGGTAGGCTCACTTCCGAGCTGAGGACGATCGTTGGTCCGTTAGACGCACACGAAATCAAGGAGCAGGTTTCGGACCTCGTCGTTGAGCGCCTCGACTCTCGTTTGGCGGTGCGCGATCGCTCACTCAACCTCGATGCTCTCTCGGAAAAGCTCACCGAGAACGTGCGTGACCTCGTTGCTCCGCTCGAGGAGGTGCAACGCAAGATCGAGGAGCTCGCCAAGAAGGAGCCTGCGGTGGTTTCTCAGCAGCTCGATCTTTCGTCCATGCAGCAGGATATCGTTGGTGTTTTAGCCGACCTCCCGCAACAGTTATCTGCTGCCACTAATGCGCTCAGCAGTGCGCAGCATGAGTTCAAGACTCGTGCTGACCGTGTCGAGAAAGAGTCCGGCTCTACCAAGGCTCTTCGCAATATCGAAAACATCATCTCGAATCTGTCCAACGAGCAGAAGAAGCTCGTTTCGCAAAATAAGGAGTTCTCCGACTTCTGCCAGGACATTATCAAGCACATCAACGCGCTTCCCGAAGCTATGGTCGAGGCGACCAAAGTCCTCCAAAATGCTCACGCAGACTTCGCTGCCCACGATACCTCGCAGAAAGACTCGGAGGAAATCCGCAGGCTCATGACTTCTAATGCGGACCTTCAGGTTCAACTCGCGAAGGCGCGGGGTGCGCATGGCCAAGTTCGCGTCGAAAAGGACGTTTTGAATGAGAGAGTTAAGGCTGTGGAGGCCGAGCGCGAACGCTTGAACTCGCGCTTGGACACATTGCAGAACTCCATATCAAATAAGGCTGCGGACACTATTGCTATTGAGGCGAAGAATGTCGAGCTCGAGGAGGCGCTTGCACGTGCCCTGGAGAGGTTGAAGGCTGCTGACGTCCAGGCACAGAGCCAAGCAGAGCGAGTCACGGAGTTGGAGAAGACGAAGACCGAGCTCACCCTGGAGAACCAGCAGCTCAAGGCGAAGGTGCGTCTTGACATGATAATTCGCTGTTATGACCCCACCGGCCTAACAGCGTATGGTAGATTGACTCCGTTGAGACGAAGGTGACTTACATCACGCGCGAGAAGAATTCTCTCGCGGATGAGCTAGCCGAGCAGAAGAAGCAGAACGAGCAGCTTCAATCGCAAGAGAGCAACTGGGATGAGCTCCGTCGGGCTACCGAGCAGATCCAGACGCTTACCACGCTTATGGGTCAGATCGATACTGAGGAGGTCAAGGAGCTTAGGCGCATTCGCGATCGCAGCAAGATTCTCGAGGGGGAACACAGCGCACTCCAGCGTCGCATGAAGGAGTACGAGACGAAGGTCGCGAACCACGAGAAGGTCGCCCAGACGTCCAGGCAATCTATACTTCAGGCTAGGCAACGCGCTGAGGAGTGGGAAAGGCGTGCCAAAGAGGCTGAGGGCCAGCTCGAACTCACACAAACGAAGCTTGACCAGATTGAGCAGACTCATTCCCAGCTTGACGCAGACTACTCTCTTGTCAAACTCCAGCTCGAAGAGAGGGATGCCGAGGAGCGTTTGGACAAGGTATGCTTGCCGCGTATGTTGCTCCATACTTTCAGGTTAGGTTAACGCCATCGATGCTAGGACCGCCAAAACAAGCTTCGCGACCAAATCGCTGCATTGGAGGCCCAAGTCGCTCGGATGCAAGCAGAAGTTGACAAAGCGAAGAAGTCAAGTACCGTCCACCAACCCGTCGCTCGTTACCAGAATGGCAAGACTCACCACCCGCTACCGCGTCCCGACTCACGTGCGAGCACGATATATAACCAGAGCCGTGCGGGCACGCCGAAAGCACACTACAACGGCACAACGAACGACGTTCGTGTCGTCACACCACCACAACCCTCTGTCCGTGACTCTATTCACGCGCCGTGGCGGCAGCCCACTGCTGCCACACCGGTGACGCCGAAGTCAAGGTATACTCCCAGTTATCGCGACTTCAGGGCACCGTCGCCGACACCGAGCGCGGTGTCGGCCGCACCAACGCTGGGCGAGGACGGTTGGTGGTCATAGGTTAATAGACAGGGCTTTCGCAAGCACTTACACTAACGCCACCGCGCATTGTTTTCGACCATTCACACACAAATCATCCTTCCTTTCCTCATTGTCGGATTGCTCTCACATATGC
The DNA here is from genome assembly GCA_000743315.1 of Lignosus rhinocerotis TM02. Lineage (NCBI taxonomy): Eukaryota > Fungi > Basidiomycota > Agaricomycetes > Polyporales > Polyporaceae > Lignosus > Lignosus rhinocerus. The sequence goes on along the minus strand of KN050077.1, from coordinate 14,488 downwards.
ATTGGTTTCTCTGGTCGTCTCAGTTCTCCTTCACTATCGTAAATGACACTACCTTCGTAGCACGCCCCCAATATCCACCCTATACCACAGTTACATAGCGTACATCATTGCTTACTTCGAGCCGTCCCGCAAATACACTCACACTCCAAACTCACCGTTGCCCGCTGCTTACTTCCCGTCTCCCTCGTCTTGTGGTCCATCACAAATCGAGAAACGTACAGAGTGGGGCCATTTCTTCGCCTACGATGGTCAACCTGTCCTGTTGTACACTCTGGAATATATATTGCATTAATCTGGGATATGTACGCTCGTAGGCTGGGGGTCATCAGATGGAGACGGGACCGTCCGAGTGACCGAGTGTATGTGATGGTTGATCTGGTGCATGCCGTCATCTGTGCGACAGGTGGTGTTTGGAAGAGAAAGAGCAGTGATAGCAAGCAAGCAAGCGCTGTAAGGACCGGAGCGGTGGCGACAGGGGAGAAACCTGTATGTATCTCGTATCTTGTACATGTAGAGAATCAAGCACACAGCGTTCATTACGCGGATCCATGATCCATCCACGGGACATTACTGGCTGTAAGAAGGCGGGAGCGTCGGCCAAATGAAACTCTGCACGGCTTCTACTGCCTCTTGAGGGTCGTTCGGCAACCTATCGAGAATTACATCGCATTGTGTCCACCATGCACGTCAGCCGTCCATTGATGGAAAAAAGAAACAAAGCAACGTACGAGATCTTGGGCACCCACCGGCCATCTTTCAAGTGAAAGAACCGGGGCACATGCACCTCACCGCACTCCTCCATCTTCTTGCGCACCTCCCGCTGCGACTCCTCGACGGTGGTCTTAGCTGAGGTCGCGGCATCCATGTCCTTCGCGACGATAGCCCGCGTCAGATGCGTCCACATCCGGCGCGACTCGTGTGGTTCTTGCTCGTCCTCCGGTGCGACCCACTTTGGCGCGATGTTCTGCCCGTCCTTCTGGACGTCAAACAGCACACGCTTCTCTCCCTGTGGACATTCGAGATCATTGCTGAGGGAATTCAATGGTTGAAGGAATCGCACCTTCGCGTTCTTATACTCCATAACCGCGCTCCACCTCCCTGATACTTCACCAACGTCGGTATTGCTCCGGCGTATCCGGCCTGAGATCGCGTTGTACGTGCCGGAGAAGTATCCCTAAAGAGCGAAGAACACCTCAGTACGGGGCAGAGACGTACAGGCGGAGGGATATACCTTCGTCTTGAACTGTATGTCTGCGCAGTGGCCCGTCTGCTCGTTCTTCGCCATGCATGAATCCCCGAGCTCGAGAAACATCTTGCCCCACAAGATCCCGCGCGCGTACATGTTCGGCATCGAGATGACGTATTCTGTTGCCACACGGGCCGGTATTCGTCGCATATTGCACATAGCAGAACGTGAGCGTCAGAACGATCCGTCAGCAAAGGTCGGAAACACATGATAGTCCGCTCATGACCAGGACACACCTTTGTCTTCTGGCCGACCGAGCAGGTACACACGGTTCTCACCCTCCATGACCGTAGACACCGAGTTGCCCAGGAACTTGGACTTTGGCCGGAGCTCACCGATTATAGCGACCTTGTTCGCGGGAGAGACGTAATAGAACGCAGATATAGGCGGGTGGTGTGAGACTGCGAACACATAACCAGGGGTAAGAAATCGGCAACCACAGCGGACAAGCACAGCGATGCGTTGCAGGAACAGGCCCGTTGCAAGTGGCCAGACAGGAAGACATCCAATGAACGCACTGATACGGACCTTGTTCTGCGATGTAAAAGCCGCGCGAACCGTCGGGGTAGTCATATCGGCAACGGAAGAACTCGCCGAGCACCGGATTGTACCTGCGCGCGCACGTAAGGAGCGTCAGAGGGGTGGCACACACGTGCGGGCAGCGCGGACGTACGGCTTCTTCACGCCCTTTGGTTTTATGTGCCAACCGGCAAGATAGTACTGCAGGACACGGATAAAGCGTTCTTCGGGGTCGTCGCAGTTCTCTGCGCTGTGTGGCGAATAGCATCCCGTGTGGTTGTAAACAACGTATGGGCAGAGAACAAAGGGTCCGTAAACAGGAAATGCATGAGGTGTGAACGGACAGATCTGGGGGAGATGAGAGGAAGTTACTTGCCCGAAGAGGAGATCTGGATGAGACATGAAGTCGGTGATGCGCTCCAGCATGCTGCGAGGCTCAAGGACAAACGTCGGAAATGATACTTTCTGCAGATCCATGCCAACCCTGCACGGATATTGTGTAAGCCGGGGTTCGGCCACAAAAGCAACACTGTGCTTGGGGAGAGATGGCGGCCACCACCGCACACTTGCGGGGAAGAGGAGAGGAAGACTGACCTTAGCTGCGTGATCAACGAGGCAATGATAGAGCCCTCATTTTCGTCCCTGTAATCATCAGCATCGTCGCAGTGGTCAGCCGGGAGGAAGTAGTGCATATCGGAGAGAGGAGAAGGAGAGGGAGACGGACAGTATGGAGGTGTCGTCCGGCTCAGTGTCGTCCGGGATCTTATCCTCGTCCGCACTGCCGCCGCGTGTCTTGTACACCTTCGAGGTCGCATGGGTAAATAGGCCCATCATGGCTGGCAGCGTACACGGAGGTATGGGGAGGTGGCGGCGTGTATCAGACGAGATTGGGGATAATATAATGGGAAGTGCTGCGTAATGCGATACAGAGACTCAATTGCGTCTAGTAGATGAGCGAGGCCGTAGCGAAGTCAGGACGAGCAGGTTAGACGTCGTGAGCAGCAGCAAGCACGGGGGAAGAGAGCTGTGAGGAAAGCGGCAAGCGGCAAGCGGGAATCGACCGTTCAGTTACACTGCTCCTCACAGCCACCGCGCCTTTCCGGCGGGTGACGCATACACCCCAGCCCATAGACCCATGCATCAACATGTATACTCGACATAGATCTACAGCAAACACAGGGATTTACATCCTCTAGCTCATAAAAATGTCAAAAGGTGATTTTTGTTGGTGCTTTGGGTGCGGGGATATCGTCGCGAAAGAAGGCGCCATACGCACTGTGTGTCTTCTTCTTCACCGTCATCGGGAATTTCTTCAGTCCCTCCGCCTCAAACCCGCTCTCTCTCAGCACCCGAGCAAGCTCTCCGGCGAGCGCGCGTTCGTGGTTTTCTCCGGTGAAGAACGTGATCGACTTGCCACTTTTCCCGCCACGACCTATCGTGTGCGCGAGCGCAGCATCCGATCACAGTCAGGACTCGGCTCTGAGCATACGAGATAGCGCAGTAAACCCACCGGTTCGTCCGATGCGGTGAATGTAGTCTTCTATCGTTAAAGGGAACGTGTAATTAATGACCGCAGCGACGTTGGGGATATCCAGTCCACGCGCAGCAACGTCCGTGGCTACCAGCAGACTCGTGGCACCAGTCTTGAAGTTCTGCAGTGCCTCGAGCCGCGCAGACTGGGACAAGTCGCCGTGCAACCCACCGACGGAGAAGCCCTTGCCCTGCAGCATGTTCTCAACTCGCTGCGCTTCCTTCTTGTATAGGGCGAAGATGAGTATGCGGGCGTCCCCTGCGCCCTTGGACTTCTTGGGCATGAGGGTCCGTAGGTGGCCAAGTAGCCGGGAACTGTATAGAGATGAGGAGACTGTGCATGTGGTAACTGAGGAGCACATACTCTTTTGACCTGGTGTCATCGAAGACCTCCACAACTTTACAGACGTTGAGTCCCACAGGAGGAACGGCTAGGATTGAGCACTGCACCTTGTTCAACTCTACTATTGGCTGTCAAATCATCGCTACCCACGGTGACCCTGACGGGATCGCGCTGGAATGTCGCCGCTAGTCTTCGGACTGCCTCTGGCCATGTTGCACTGACTTTAGATCAATCAGCGTTTCAGATCCCACACGAAATTAATGAAGCATACACATGAGTGTTTGCCTATCAGATCCTTGCATGGTTTGTCCGATGATAGCACGAATATCGTTCTCGAAGCCTTTGTCCAACATCCGATCGGCCTCATCTAGGACAAGATACGATACTCTGCGCATCTCAATAGCTCAGCGTGATTGCCCGGAGGACTTGAGATATACCGACCTGCTCAGATCACACGCGCCCTCATTGACCAGATCCAAGATTCGCCCAGGAGTACCAACAACTATCCTAGTCGTCTTCCCGCCTTTGTTCATATTTTTGAGCGCCTTGATCTGTGGGCCCTTGTCTACACCGCCGAATACCGCCACGCTTGCGAATCCGAACGGCTCCCCAAGCTTCTCCAGGGTTTCATGTGTTTGAATTGCAAGCTCGCGTGTGGGTGCCATGATGAGGACGGAGACGGTTGGACCCTTCTGCTTCTTGTCTGTCGGAGGAAGGGACGCGAAGAGCCGAGCAAGAGCAGGAAGGCCGAACGCAAGCGTCTTACCGCTGTATATATGCACACGAAGTTCTGTACGGAAAGGCAAATCATGATATATGCGTAGACTCACCTTCCTGTCTCTGCGATACCAACAACATCTCTCCCTTCGAGTGCAGGGGGCCATGCACATGCTTGAATGGGAGTAGGCTCCTTGAAGCCATCGAAGGCCGCGCGTAATTGTTCTGGGACGTCTAGCTGAGCGAACGAGAGAATGGGCTGAATGGGAGCGCCACCACTAGGTATATGCAGTGTGATTTCGTTCTTCTTAAGATATGCTTCGATGTCGGATGGAGATGTGCTTGGATGAGAAGACGACGGTGCAGGGGTCAAGGAGGCACTCGGAGCGTCCTTGCTCTTATCCGTTTTGTCCTTCTTGTCCTTTTTTCTTTTCTTTTCTTTGCGGTCTTGCTTTCCATTGGCTGTTCTCTCGTCAGAGGCCGGCAGGTTCTCAACACTGGGCTCAGGCTGGGCGTTTGAGTCTCTCTTCCGCTTCTTCTCCTTGGAAGGGTACGCCATGGCACCGTCCTCCGTCACCTCGCGCTTGCGCTTTTTCTTCATCTTCTTCTCTCTTGTATGCTCTTCCGCAACTTCCGCTGGATATACAAAACATAGATTGGGACATGTGTAGCCCGAGAGCACATGGGCAAACGTACCGAGCTCATCGACTGGCATAGCGTCCTCCACGTCTGTCTGAGATTCAGCTTTCTTCTTCTTGTCTTTCTTTTTCTTGCTATTTTTATCTGCAATAGAACGCTGAGCACAATGAAGCGACGACGCTGGTTCCGGACATACACACCGCCTACATCTGTGACATCCCCCTTATCTCGCTGCATATGCTTGTCCTTCTTCGACTTCTTCTCTTTTGGCACAGCGTCAGGCGGATCTCTTGTTGAGTCCAAATTTACAGTCATAATGAAACCCCAGAACCAGTGAGTGTTGAGAGTACGATGGGTGGCAAGCAAAAGTCTGTCTGCTCAAGGCTAAGCGCTTAAGCTTACGCTTCACAGCTTCAAGCTCAAGTAAATATTGCCGATCATCATCGACATCCTAGATCTGGCACGTGGCCACCTTGACTATGATGAGCCTCAGGAATTCGAAACTGGGAACGAAGTTCTGAGCTGTAACTGAGAAGAGCTCTACTGACTTGCTGCTAATTGGCAGCATCCTTCGACCGCAGCACACACACGTAATCTGTCATATGACCGCGCTCTTGTCTTTCGTTTTCTCGACGAGTCTCTAGATCATGATCCCACAATATCAACATTGTCTCGAACAAGTTGTCGGTTCACTCATATCTGCTGTTTTCCGAGTCGTAGGTTTTGCAATTGGTGAGCATTGAACAACAATCAATTTCTTCACTGCCGCAGCAACGGGTCCAGCTGAGCTTCTATATCCAACTAAGTTACAACGATGCGCGACTCCTTTGTGTAGGTACTGGGCAAACCTTGTGCCTTAAGCATGCTGGGTGTCTGGGGAACGGCGATGGCCACAGTTCCTCTATGGATACGCTTTGATTCTTTGTTGCATCTAAAGTACACCACTGTCTCTCACCATTGGTAGTCTTTTACACCCAATGTTTCATCTCACTCGTACTCTTTACTCGCAAAATGTCTAACCCTGCTCTATCCCCACCCCTCCTTATCCAAACGATCAGAAGACTCGTATCAAGGGGCGTGCTGCCGTGCAGGTGTTTGCAACGCTGTTCGATACGACGTTCCCTCTCAACGAGATCGACGTTGAGACGGCGGTCAGCAAAGCTGACCATCCCCTCGCCGATATTGTTACTGGAAATGTCGATGGGTTTGTTTCATTGCTCGCATCTGTTCCGTATTTACTCGAGTTTATCTTGTGTGGTGCGTGTGCCCTTTCATCAACCATGCACATAGATATGTGCTCACGATAGCTGTTCCTTCATGCAGTATCATTGAATATGGGTTCTCTCTATCCTGCTCTGCACTACTTAAGCAACCCCTTACCGCTGAAGAGTTTCTATGCTCCACGGCGTCTAAGCTCGTGAACCAGTTCTCTAGTTCCTTACTAGACGTGCCATGCGCCAACACCGCCCGCAGACAAGCAGTAGAGCTCGCGTCCTCAGTGCTCGAGTCCCTATCCTACCTCAATGCGAGCGGCGCGCTCGCTGATGAGCATGGTGAACATTGTGAATCACGCCGGGCAACAAATAGCAAAGGGAAGAGGGAAAAAAGGCGTCGACAGACTACCACATCTGGTCGTGGACCAGTCATTGACGTCACACGGATTCTGGAATACGGCGAAGACGTACCCACATCGAGGTCTGAAGCAGCGCGAATGACAATGAAGGTCATAGAAGAGCAGATGGAGATCCTCCAGGTTCGTGTGCCACGTATCTCGCTCAGAACATGATGATCAATCATTCTGTTCCAGAGCTTCCTCAGCGTCTTCCGCGAACAAGAGGCCGTCGCATACTTCACAGGAAAGTATCTACCACATTTCAGATGAAACACTAGCGCTTCTGAGGCTGGACAAGTCCTCACCCAACCTCTGGCCCCAAGTTCTTCACAGCAATCCATCAAGTCGCAAGAGTTATCCCCTACTTCTGAATCCCAGGATCTCGCGTTGTACTTTACCAGCGCGGAAGGGTACGGTCCTTGGCGATTGTCCATCTCCACTCGAGCCGCGCGGGACTTGCGACGTGCTCGGAACGAGGACGCGAAACGCTTCGAAATCATACTCAATAAGATTCGGTGAGTCTTGATCAAATTAGGGAGCACCTTAACTAATCTACTCCATCCGCGTTCAGGCAATTGTCCAATGGGTACTTCACAAAGGACAACTATAAGATGCTCTCAGGATGCCGCATCAATGTCCCGATATTCGAGGCGAAGATGACCAGAGACTCACGTTTGGTGGTAGGTCCTCACACCCTCGCCTATGAGGGCAAGGTCCTTCATGTTTGAGTCATTCACATAATAGTATCATATCCACTGCGACCTCGACTTCGAGAGCAAGGTATGCTGCCATTTATTGTCATTCATGCGCACTCCTCACGTACAGTCTTCTCTAGGTTGACCGACAAGGTGAGGTATTCCTGTACAATACCTTTTCGTTCTCCATGCTAATACGCAGTGGTCAGTCATACGAATATTCGGCATATACACGCATGCCCAGATCGACAAGAGGTTCTGGTATGCAATGAGTCAGCACCTCGGTTCGAAGGGAGCTGAATATCGAAAAAGGTCAGTATTGCACCTTGTGGCTTGTTTCATTTCATGACTGTGTTACTCTGCAGACATCCTGGCAGATCAAGATGTCACACACGTCTTCGATCTCTCGTGAGCATTATGCTTCTATCATCTTCTTCCGGCATTGATTCTACCTCAGTCCACGCGAACAGGAAATAATGGCGCATCCCTCCTCGTGCTTCGTTGTGGGGAGGAGCGGCACATGGTATGCATGCGTGTCTCACACTCCGTATAGTGATGCTCACATGTATCAGCACAACAACGACAATGCTTTTCAAGATGCTCGCAAAAGAGCGCCCGTGGGCTGACCGTTTCCAAGCATCGATGGGCAAGCCTCGTCAGCTGTTCGTAACACAATCGCAAGTGCTTGCGCGAAAAGTCCAGGAATACTTTGCAAGGCTTACTCATGCGTTAGAGACAGCGAACCTCTCCCCGGAGGAGCTTAGAAGGATTGCAACGACAAGCGAGCTGAAGCAATATGCGGCACGGATGCGGATGGTTGACGAGGACGAAGAGGTGCAATGGAACACCGTTCTTCCGAAACGCTATGGCGCACTTAAGGATAGCGACTTTCCGATCTTTTTAACGTATGACCATGTGAGTGATCATGCGTTCCTATGCGATGCTGGTCTGATGATCAGGCTATGTTCAGCTCTGTCGTTTGCTGGAGGGAGAGTTCCAGTACCTCCTTGAAGCCAACAAGATGAGCAGCGCGCAGTCTGCTCGTCTCCGGGATGCCTTGCAGCTTCGATCAAGCTCTTCCGAACACTCTCGAGCTCTATATAGGAAAGACCGGAAGTTCACCTTCATAGATTATGACACTTTCCGAGAAGGCTACTGGGCTCATTTTCCTGGCTCACTCAAGGCGGGCTTGAGTTCGTTCATTCGTTAGTTCGGTTGGTGGATGCATTGCTGATCTATATCACAGACCCGGAGCTAGTGTTCAGCGAGTTCCTAGGTATCCGAGACATCCTCTTGAACAGTGGTATCGTCCTGACCACTCTTTCTTTCTGTACGCACAGGTGTCATCAAAGGGTCTGAGGAAGCGCTGAAATACGAGCAAGGTTTTCTAGACAAGGAGTCCTATTGCGGCTATGAGGACAACGCCAGTGGTCGCTATAAGATCTCTTGCCGTACACAGGTCACATCCGCGGCTCAGCGCAACGCGATCTATGCGCTCTTTAAGGTTTATATCAGGACGAAGAAAGGGAAGGATCAATATGACGCTGCGGACAGGTGGGTTTACCAAACCGAAGACTCTTCACATTTCATCAATAGCGCTCTAGGACAAGGATGCTCATCAACTGTATGGAAGTCGCAGGTGTCCCAGGCAGACCCCTCAGCTTCGTGTACATTGTGCCAATATCTTACCTGTCTGTTTAGCTCAGCGTCTCTTCAGATATGTCGACGAAGTACAGGACAATCTTCTGATAGACTCATTGGGTATCTATAATCTTCTGAGTGGGGGTCAATCCCTCGTCCGCTAACATGGGAATGGCAGTTCTCCAAAAGCTCTGTCCTAATCCGCATGGCATGTTCTGGGCTGGGGACACTGCTCAGACCATATCGGCGGGAAGCGCGTTCCGGTTCAATGACCTCAAGGCATTCATGTACCATATTAGCGAGGTACGCGGGATTGACTCACCGAGGCCACCATCATAGTCAGGGATTCGCATCTTATGTGAATGTTTCAGAACGAGTCCGGACGTATCTCCAAAAGAGACTAGCCCGAGACATTCCACCTCACAACGAACTACCGGTCACACTCGGGGATCGTCGACTGCGCGTACTCGCTCGTGGAGCTTCTGGCCAAGTACTGGCCAACCTCCATCGACCGCCTTCCTCAGGAGCACGGCACGACGGCGGGCCCAAAACCTTTGTTCTTCAGCAACAACGAAGGCGCAGAGCTACAACAAGCCCTATTTCGAGATCCGTAAGTTGTAGTTTCAAGGGAAGGTGCTGTCTCACGCTCTCTGATCACGTCGTTGCATTGCAGCGAAGGCGGTCTAATTGAGTTTGGCGCCCATCAGTGTACATCTCCGTCTCATTTATGTTTCCTTGAGGAGACCTACTCATGATGTGTGCAGGTATCTTGGTCCGCAACGATGCGGCCCGAAAGCGCTTGCGACAAGAGATGGGTGACATTGGCCAGATCCTGTGCGTCTTCGTGATTGCTTCTCTGTGCTATGTTACTAACCAATCTATTAGTACGATCTACGAGAGTAAAGGACTGGAATTCGATGACGTATGTGTTCTCATGGAATTGATGAATGATTATGGTTGACTCGGATCTGATTCATGATACAGGTTCTTCTGTACAACCCTTTCGAAGATTCTGTGGTGGAGTACTACCAGTGGTGTGTTCTGTTGAACGAGGTGGAAGGTCACAGAGCCCCACCGTTCAACGAGGCAAGGAGGGGGTCATGACATAGAGAGGTGCGTAGTGCCCGTATAGATTGTATGAACGGTGGTATTGAAGATAAAAGTAGCTCAAGCATCTATACATTGCCATAACAAGAGCAAGGATGAATATGTGGATCCTAGACTGTTCATATACGGCTCATCCGTTACGGGTGCGTTGTTATAACTGTCCGACTTGTGTTGTTCGCTCACACAACCCCAGACTCTGTGGACTGCCAAGGGTCTCGTTAACCTACACCCACCTGACGCGCCTGTACCACGGCTTGCGGTTGCGTCCAGTAAAGAGGAGTGGGAAGAAGCGGCGCGTTCACTGTTTAGCAAACATCACTATCACGAGGCCATGCTCGGCTTCGAGCGCGCTGGTCTGGAGTACGAACGTGAAGTCGCTTTGGCGTACTTGCTTCGCGAACAGGCCTTGTCTGCGCCGGCGAACCTACGAGGTGCCGCTGGACTATCTCAGGCCTCGGCGTTTGTGAAGGCTGCGAAGCAGTTCATGGCCGTCGCTCGCGCACAGGAGACAGAGCGAAGGACGTACAACCGCATCGCTGCAGAGTGTTACTCCCGCAGTGGAGATGACCGCAGGGCAGGGGCGGCGTATCGCGCTGCAGAAGAGTACACCTTGGCCGCTCAGCACTATCGGAAGGCGGGAAGCTTCGACGACGCTGTCGATATTGTTAAGTCATACGCCGCGGACGTGCGCCCGGAAGTGGCCCAAAGCATCGTCGTGGTGTCTCGCCTACACTACATTCGGGAGAACAAGATCGAGTGAGTGGCAGACTGTGTCCAGTCTGACGGCGTCTCATGACATGGTCAAATGTAGCGATGCCAGAGCCCTCTTCGACAATGACGACGAGGCGTTGGAATACATGGACGATTTTGGCCTTGACGCCCCTCGTGCGACGCTGCTCGAAAAGCTGGGAAGATATGCGGAAGCTGCAGAGTGTCATCTCGCCGACGGAAATAGGCTCGAAGCCATTCAACTCTTCATCAATGATCGCAGCCAAGCATCGACGGTGAGAGCAACGGAATGCATACTAGACGGGCTTTGGGAGCTCTTGTCGTTGTGTACGCCTGAGGAGCACTGGTCCAACCCGTTGATACCTGACTTGTTGCGGCAACTCGAGCTCTTGGACCGTCGATGGATCAGCGAGAATGCATGGAATGAGGTATGGTGTAGCTTCTATGGCGTCACTTTGTCACCAGCTGATATGAAGCAGCTTTCAATGTTCCGAGCGAGCTTTGAGGACGACATCTCAACACTATCGGAGCTCGGGCTGATTTTCCTCCGTCATGAGGACCTTGCTGCTGCAGTGATGCTTTGATCAAATCTTCTCCCACGCGTTTGCGCTCGATGATTCCGACCTGGCTGAGATCACAGACAGTTTTCAAATGTTCCTCTGCCTTGTTCGCACGCTCCAAAGGCTGATCTGTCAACCAAACCCTTGCCACAACCAGGCGATTCAGAAGCTCCTTGCGTTCAGTGCATCCAACGAGGAAATGTTTCGTATCACTGAGACCGGGCATCTGTTCTCGCTCTGCAGTGAAAACAGAACGTCCGAAATGCAGAATGTGGCTCATGGTCTCCTCGTTCCTCGTTGGCAGCTTGAGTCTCTGGTCAAGGACACACTAGGACAGCGTCTTCAGGGTCACGTTGAGTATCAGAAGGAAATCTACCATGCCTTACGCCTGCAACCATGCCTCCTGTATGCGGTCCATCGATGCTGCCCCAAGCAGGACTGTCACCAACTACATGTCAGGGATGATGTTATCCCCACATACAATGCGGTAATTCGCGTGCACCTCATACAGATCATGATATATCATACTCTATATGCGGTCAATATACCCTCTCACGTCCTCTTCCAGCAACAGAGGTATTCACATCTCTTGTCATCGTGCAACTCACTATGCTGATATTATGATCATGTCCAGGGTCTTGCTCCGTAGACTATACGAAGCTTTATACCCTCCCCACGGCGCTCTCGGGTCGCTACAAGTCCTGTCGCTGAACTTGATTCCAGAACTACAACAGGGAGAACAAGGCCATCACATTCTCACTGTCTGGCTCCACGACTTCTTGAACACCATCGATCCTTGGGAGAAGCCGAAGCTGCCATTCCTGATCAACCTCGTTCGGACGACTCGTCTGGCCATGTTGTTCGACTGGCACTCTGCATCCAGCCATCTGTACCGCATCCCGTGCGCGATTAGGTTCAAGAAACCCTGGTTCCTGCTGCGTAAGACGTCCTGGGGCGATCGCTACGCCGTGCACGATCCAATTGCTATGATGCGCTGCACCGAGCCCGGTGCGCTTGACAGAGGCGTTCTGTTCTTGAAGTGCGTCTTTCTACTATGGTTCTTCGCTCAGACTCGGAACTGACCCGTGCTTGGTGACATCTAGCCACGTCTTGGAAAAGCGTATCCCGATGGACATCGGCGTTCTATGCGACTATATAGACCATCTTTGCGGTGCTATGCTGGTCGCAATGTTTCTCACGAAGAAGGGTACACTGCACGGCCTGATTCTTCCTAGGAGCTGGTTAGCACGACTTGTCAGGGACATTGATCAGCTTTCTCGCATGCGAAGTGAACAATCGTCGCAGTATATGACCGGTATGGGACGTTTGCTTCTGGCCGTCTACACCGGCAGAGATGCAGGTATGTTCTCGCTTACCTGATTGTGCGCTAACACCTTAACCCGTGTTACATGGCGTTAGATCACCTCCGTTATGAGAGCCTGTACCCCTCTGACTCCAGAATGCGTTGTACGCGTATGATCTTCTTCGAACGGATGTAAGCAATCGTGTAGCCTACACTTGTTACCCTTCCAGTACTTACCGTCTCTTACTCTTGCTAGCTGTCACAACCTGTGCCTTTGTAGGTCGAGCTGAGATTGCAGCATATTTTCACTAATACTTGGACGTGCCTTGAAGGGGCACAGAATTCGATCTATCCACAGGCGAAGAAGGATCTCGAGAAAAATATCAGCTCCATATCAGACACACATCGCGCCCGCGCTGGTACGCAGCCTGCGACCTCGAAGTCAGTACTCTCAGGGCTACTGTTCTTTTTTGCAATTGTTTATCGCCATATAATAGATACATCCAGGCAAGTGACTGGCATACAGTCGCGAAGGTTGCCTTCCACGCTATGGCCGAGCTCAGTGTTGATGAGGTGGTCCAGATGCATCACCGGGGGAACATGCCACCACCCAGAACGGACTACGTCCATCCCCGACGACTGTTGTATACGAAGAACACGGAGATCCTCCAGCTTGTCGGCGCGGAGCATATCATCCAGCTCTCTTTTGATCGGTGGCTCAACAAGGACGCCCACGAACGGGAACCAACCGCGCGGACTGCTATGGGTGGAAATGAGGAGATCCCATGTATGGACAAGTCAACGTTCCCATTGGCGACTGTCAATGCCGACAATGACTCGGACTCGGACGCGGACGACGAGCGAGATGAAGGTCAGGTGGAGTTCACCCAGGAGGAGCACCGCGCGGCCACCGTAATCACAGCTGCATACCGCAAGTACTTGCAGCGCAAGGCGGCCGATAAGGACACGCTGACGGTGATGAGGCGGCGTGCGTTCATGGCTTACGAGAGGAGCTCAGAGTCGATGGTCGGGCGTGATCCTGCCTACCGCCATCTGTTCCTTCGAGCTGTGCCACGCCTCCTTCTCGCTACAGAGCGTCTGAAAGACCATCTCTTTCACGCGAAGGCTGCGGCGAAAGCGAATCTGCACGACGTCAAACACGCAGAACTCGAACGAGTGCAGAGGCTACTGGAAGAAGTCTCGTGAGTAGCACACCATGACGCTCACCTGGATATGTAGGATCGAACGAAATTGATGGTGGCTGTGAGCAGACGTCGGTTCAAGAAAGCGTGCACTCTGCACAAGGCGCTCGTTCCTGTCGCTCGTATCCACCAGGTCTGCGATGTGGATATGCTGCGCGAACTGGCACGCGCGGTTCAATCGCTCCATACCGAAGTCGAAAGCGAATTAGATAGACCCCTCCCATGGGGCATGGACATCAATCTGGCCATGGCTTTGATTGATGTGGGAAGTACAATACAGCGTTCGATCGAGGTCACCCAGGAACGGTTGCCGCCCACTAGTACAGCGCTTCGGGCGGTGCATACAGTGTCTGGACTCTGTCGGTGTGCTTGTACACTGTTGGAACGCTATAGTTACGTTCGGTTTGTCATTTCTGTTCCAGTCAGCTACGAACTCATGCATGTGGCAACCTCCTAGTGGAGTTGAAGGATATGGAAGCCTTACTGAGATTGGGCCGAGTCCTGGATTGACAGTACCACTTCCCAGCCAGTTAAACACATCGTCCCCACCTCTTCTTCTGCTCGTGTCCATATTCAAGTCCCCCTGTCATTCGAATGATTTCACGGACACTATCCAAGTTGAGGACCTTGGGGAGGCCTATGATG